>CATIWQ010251508.1:0-14038 GCA_949673415.1 Euphorbia schlechtendalii | reverse complement strand
TTTCTCTGCTATACTTATTTCGTAGGGAAAATCTATATATTTAGAATCTCTAGTCTTCCATACATATATCTATCCATTCTTCATTCTAATCCTCCCAACTAAAATCCAAAAATATTTTATTTTCTTTATTCTGTCTTCCTTGTTGATCTTTAAACTTGGTTCCTTCCATGTGGGTTCGATATCTTTTCAAACTACATCATAACTGTATACTTGTAGTTATCATCATTTTTCTATTTGATAAGAAGTACTAACAACACCTATACTTTATGTGAACAAATTTTTGTCACCATTAATATATAGCCAAATCTTGTAAACAAATTATAAAACTTATTAGTAGAAAAGTGGCGAACACATATGACAGGAGATGAAAGCCTGTTCATCTCATTGGAATGCAAGAGAAATGGAAGTGTCAGTTTTGGAGATAACCAGAAAGGCAAGATTGTAGGTTGCGGCACTGTTTGTGTCTCTCCCTCAATTGAAGAGGTGTCTCTAGTCAAAGGATTGAAGTTCAACCTGCTCAGTGTAGCCCAGCTCCGTGACAAAGGCAGGAAGGTTATTTTTGACTTAGTAGGATGCTCAGTAATTGATAGTAAGACTAACTCAACCATACTCTTTGCTCCTAGAACCAATAATGTTTATATGGTTGATTTATCCCCTGGCTCCACTAATGTGTGTCTCGTATTTAAGGAGGATAATGCGTGGCTACGTCATAGAAGGTTGGGGCATATCAATATGAACATTCTATCCAAACTGGCCAAAAAGCAATTACTTGTGGGGTTACCCAGCATCAGTTTTGAAAAGGACAAACTCTGCTCTACTTGTTAGCTTGGTAAGCAAGTTAAGAAATCGCTTAGATCTATAAATCACGTAGTAACGAAGTAACCATTGGAGTTGCTACACCTAGACCTCTTCGGCCTAATTCAACCAATGAGTTTGGGTGGTAAGAGATTCACTCTAGTAGTTGTAGACGACTTCATAAGATTCACATGGGTAGTCTTGCTGAGTAGCAAAGATGAGACTTATGAATCTTTTGTCAAGCTCAGTAATCAGATAATGAACGAACTAGGAGCTAAAATCCATAGAATCTGAAGTGATCATGGACATGAATTCTAGAATTCCTATTTCAAAGAATTCTGTTCAGCGCATGGCATTAAGCACAACTTCTCTTCTCCTTATACTCCTCAACAAAATGAGATTGTAGAAAGGAAGAATAGGACCATAGTTGAAATGGCTCGATCCATGCTCAGTGATAACAATCTACCAAAATACTTTTGGGGAGAAGCTGTTAACATAGCATGTTATATCTTGAATCGGGTTTAATTCACCCAACTCTTGAGAAAACTCTCTACGAGCTTTGGCGAGGGCTCAAACCTAAGATTGGTTATCTCAGATCCTTTAGCTGTAGATGTTTTATTCTTAACACCAAAGAGCAATTAGGAAAGTTTGATCCTAAGTCTGATGAAGGTATCTTTTAGGATACTCAACTTACAGTAAGGCATATAGAATATATGTAAAGTGAACTGGCCTTTTAGAGGAGTCTATGCATGTAGATTTCGATGAAACTAACATTGCAGAAAGATGTCCAAATGAAGAAGACGAGGGAGCCACTCAGTTCTCAAATCAACTCAGTAAGCCACAAGCTGAGCTACCCAACTCAGCTCAGGATCCCCCAGCTGAGAAAACCAAAGATGACGATGAAGATCTCTCAATCAACGTTAATGATGGCAAAGATCAACCCCCACCTCAGCATCCAATTGTCGATCCTCCGGTAGTTGATCCGAGTCTTCCAAGAGAGATTAGAGCCCATCGCAACCATCCGCTTAACAGCATAGTCGATGATGTTCACAATCCGGTAATGACAAGAGGATGGATAAGCCGTATGATGAGTCATCCAGCATTCATATCATTGATCGAACTTAAGAAGTTTGAAGATGCAGAAGGAGATGACTATTAGATGATTACAATTTAAGAGGAACTGGATCAGTTTAAACGTAATGATGTCTGGGATCTAGTTCCTAAGCCTAAAGGAAAATCAATAATTGGCACCAAATGGGTCTTCAAAAACAAGCTTGATGAAGATGGCACTATTATCGAGAATAAGGCCAGACTTGTCGCTCAAGGCTACAATCAGTAGGATGGCATTGACTATGATGAAACCTATGCACCAGTAGCCAGGCTTCAAGCCATTCGAATCCTTTGTGCCTTTACATCCCATATGAATTTCAAACTATTTCAAATGGATGTTAAAAGTGCTTTCTTAAATGGATTCATTCATTCAAGAAGAAGTATATGTTCGCTAGCCTGTAGGATTTGAAGATGCGAAAAATCCAGAGCACGTTTTCAAACTAAAGAAAGCCCTCTACGTATTGAAGCAGGCCCCAAGAGCATGGTATGAGACATTGATTAATTTCTTAGTTAGCAAAGGCTATGAAAGAGGAAAAGCAGATATGACTCTTTTTATCAGGCAAAGAAAAGAAGATGTGTTGCTAGTCCAGATATACATTGATGATTTTATATTTGGAGCAATTGATGAAATGATGTGCAAGGAATTCAGCAAGCATATGATGAGTGAGTTTGAAATGTCTATGATGGGAGAATCGAACTTCTTTCTAGGTCTTTAAATCAAACAAACAGAAGATGGTATTTTCATCAACCAGTCTAAATATGTAAAGGAAGTTCTGAAGAAATTCGACATGGTAAACTCAAAGTCTATGTCCACTCCCATAGCCACTAACACAAAGTAAAGATGATGTTGGAAATTCAGTAGATAGCAAACTCTACCGAGGAACTGGTTCTCTTCTTTACCTAACTGCTAGTAGACTAGACATACATTATGCTGTATGCTACTGTGCTCGCTACCAAGATGATCTTAGAGAATCTCAACTAGCAATTGTAAAGAGGATTCTTAGGTACTTGCAATGGTTAATTGAAGCAGGTCTATGGTATCCTAATAGTTCATATTTCACTCCTAGGGGATTCACAGATGTAGACTATGGAAGGGATAAGCTGGATAGGAAAAGTACAACAGGAGGATGCCACTTCATTGGAGAATGCTTGTCTCTTGGTACAGCAAGAAGCAAACTTCAGTTGCACTAAGTACAGCTAAAGCTAAGTATATGGCAGCAGGAAGTGGAGTAGCTCAACTCCTTTGGATAAAATAGCAATTGGAAGATTATGGAATTAAGTCAAATTGTCTCGAGGTCATGTGCGACATCAAGAGTGCAATTGATTTATCTAAAAATCCAGTCCAGCATGGGAGAATGAAGTATGTCAACATTAGGCATCACTTCATCAGAGATCATGTGCTACGAGGATATGTCAAGCAATAATTTGTTCCATCAGATAAACAGCTTGTTGACATTTTCACCAAGCCTTTACCAAAGGAACAATTCAGTAAACTAAGGCAATTGAATGGTATGGGAAATTCTCAATGATGAAGAAGATAGAAATTATCAGAATTTTGGCTAAGTATTAGAAGTCAAGTATGTGAGGATAAGTGGACAATGCCATCAAATTTTCTAAGTAACTGTGTGAGTTATTGTTTGCGGCTAAATTTCAAATTTCTATGTTTTCAAATGACTCATAATAGAATTGGAATAGTCATTGTCTAAACTCACCGTTTTACTAAGGCAATTCATTAGATGTTAATCTCAGCATTAATTATCCATCTTAAGCTAAGATTATGACATGTACCCCCTAAAAATGGGTTTTTACCTATATAAGATGATCAGTTGAGAGAAGGAAGATTACTTGCTTTGGCAATTTCAAAACCTTTAGAGCATTTAAACCATAATTCTCATTCCCTCAAATTCTCTCATTTTCTCTAACTTCCAATCTCAAATGGCAAGAATCTAGACCACTTACAGACTCAAGAGCACCATAGTGATGAAGATTGTGGTGGATAATTAAGGAAAAACGAAGAAGATTACTTTGAAAGTAGGAATTCATATCGTTAAAATTGCTTGGGAAGACAACCTAGACTTTGGTCCAGTCTATGAGGTTAACTATGAAGGTTTACTACTAAACAAGACAATGCACAGAGTCATCAAGTAGCAGCGACTTAGTGCTTTTCTGAAGATGGAGGGTCCAGCAATCACAAGACTCATGAGAGCCTTCTACACCCATCTGTATATTATTGAAGGTTTCAATGATGTCCTGATGATGGAGTGTGCAGGCAAGATGATGCTGATTTGTACTAGGCTCATTAGGAGCATTCTCAACATGTCCAATTCTAGCATTCAGCTCCTGCTGTCTGGTGATGAAGATGATTTTCTTGTTCCTGAAGATTGGGAACTCCCCGCAAATTATGTGTCTGGGGAGATTATTGCCAGCTGGATGTCATGGGAAGCCTGGATAGGTCATGAGCTGGTAGTGAAGCTGTTGCTGCCAAATATTGGCTCGTTGACTAGCTGCACCTATTTCGAAAGGTGTGTGGTCTACCATATGGTAGAGGGTAAGAAACTTAATTGGCCAGTGTTGATACTTCATCACCTGACCAAAGTGACTACTGTCTATCACTATGGTTATCTCATATCTGAGATAATGAGGGCAGTGAAAGTTGACTTGGGCGAGTTTTTGGGGGAGTTTGGTATATCAATTATGCCAATGAAGAAGAAGCTGGAGATGTATCACTTTAGCAAGTTGACCTACAATCAGGTGCATGCTAGGTATGCCAAGGCACAATAAAAGCGAAAGCAGAAGTGTATACTGACAGTAGTACTTGTGGACATCAGCAAGGAGGAAGATCCTTTTGTGGCTGAATTCGGAGATGAATCCAGCTCTGATAATGCTCCCATCTCCACCATCTTTGAGAAGATCTTTGCCACCTCCTCCACAGCTCAAAAGGCTACTTCCTCTAAAGCAAAGAGGAAGAGTCCAGCCAAGTTCAATGAAGCTCCTACTCAGCACCAGCGAAGGAGAATGATTGGAAAAACTCGCGTTCAAAGAGAAGCTGAGGCAAAAATGGAAGCTGAGCTAGCTAAGGAGAAAGAGGATGAGTGGAGGCCAGTGAATCCTTAAGCCAAAGAAAGTGCAAAATGGTAGTCTCAAGCTTTACTAATATGCAGGACGAGGCCAAGAAATACAAGGTAGAGGACCAGGATGTGTCCGATGCAGCTGAGAACTTAGAAGGATTATTTGCCAAGATGAAGGGCACTCAGCGTAAGCGCTCCTCCACTATAAGGCCACTACCCAGAAATGTGTAGGTGGTGAGAAGCAAGGAAGGTGCTGGGGACTCCATCAATCCCATTATTGAGGAATATGATCCTTAGGAACCTAGCATTCCCACACCTAGTTTCACTCCTATTGAGGAATTCGCTCCTCAGCTTGAGCAACCTCAGGCTGATCCATCCTTGGATCAAATGGCTAACCAAGAGGTAAATAAAATTCCTACCTCCTCTCCTTCTTTTGTAAATCCTTCACCTTTAAATTCTGTCAACCCCTCATGATCTACTCCTATAGATCTTGACACATAGAAAATATTTGTTCCTTCTTCTTCTTCTTCTGCTACCTCCTCATCTAAGAAATCACCTATCATCCATATCTCTTCACCTTCTGACAATCAAGATCCCTTTCCCTCTCTAGTACATAACACTCCAACCTCATCTCCTTTACATTCTCAACAATTTCATTCTCAAGCCATTGTACCTTCCTTTCCTCTCAAACCAATTCCTTCTTCTGTAAATACACCTACCACCTCTTCAAACCCATCTACTACCCCCTTAACCCATCTGGTTAGGGAAGTTCCCAATACTAAGAATTACACTCAGTAGGGAAACGTAAGTGATCAGGCTGCTAAGGTAAATTTTACAGCCCATGAAGCACCTAAATCTAACAGAAAGATAGAAATGGTTGATACATCTTTCCTCACTCAGATCCGTGAGTTAGCTAGAAAGCAATTTCCAACGCTTAGGACTAATGCTGAGTTAGATGGAGTAGTAAGCAAAATGCTACTGACTTAAGAATTAATGGACTTATCATCTAAGCCCATGGGAAAATTGCCACAAAATTGCCAGAATTCAAATAGCACACAAATGAGCCTAGTGATTCTCTTTACTTTGAGGAGTTTGAGAGAATCCAGGGCAGCCTATTGGGTATTCGAAATCACTTGGCAAAAGAGAGTGCCAAAAGCTTAGTTGATAAGATGGCTTTGATATTGAATGGATTAATGGAGTCTACAGTCTAGCTTGGGGTAGCTACTGCATCTATCCCCACGTCTACTGTGTTAGCAAACGATATCGCAGGAAAGATAAAGGGTATTATGGATGCTGCTACTGAGCAGCTGAGTCTCTTGAGTACCAACATGGCTACTCAAGTGACACAGATTCATGAACTCGAAAAGGAACAAGCCAAATAAAGAGGCTTAACGATCACAAGATTGAAGACCTCACCAAAGAGGTGACAACTACCAACGACATCAGCCACAGCATTACGAAGCTTGTGGAGCAAGAATCCAGGCTCCTACTTTTCCAAGATAAAAAGCAAGACCTTGTCTTGAAGTTGTTGGAAAACATCTCTTCTAAAATTGGATAAGGCCCCTATTAGTAATCTGGATCCTCTCAGCAACAAAATGGACACAATTCAAAGGGAGATTACAAATCACATCAAGAAAATGGTTGCTTCTTCACAAAAATTCCTTGTTTCCACGATGGGAAAACTCTTTCTTGATATGCCTACGCTCAGTATACCTCTAAGCGAGTCTATCTGCCCAAAGACTGGATTATCAGTTCATACCAAGCTCGATGAGATAAAATCCAAAGTGCATGACATGTCGCAGAAGATTGATGCCATATTGAGACTGGGAGAGATGGATAGCAAGGACATAGAATTCACTTCCAAAAATATGGCTGCCATCTGCCCAAAAATCTATGACATTGAATCAAGGCTGAAGATTGCAATAACATCAATGGACTTCCGAGGCTTACCACAGTGCTTTCAACAGTTTGCTAGTCAAGGTTTTGATCAAATTTCCCATCTCTCAAGGTTTCATCATCAAATTGTTCAAGGCCAGATACTAATGGGGGAGAAAGTGGTTGAAGATGTTGTCAGAATGACAAATCAGCTCAAGGGATCTTTTCCAATGCACAGGGATCCACAACAAAGATTAAGAGCAAATCAAGATAAGTAGAAGTAGCACGGATCTGCTTCTTCCTCAACCCATAAGCATTAGGCTAAGTCTACATAGTTGAATGAAAACTTATAATAGGACTTAATGTAATCTTAGTTCAGGACATATATTATGTACTAATTAAGTTCCTTATATTAATATAATACAAATCTTTCACTTCAAGTTAAGATCTTCTTAAGTTCTATAGCTAAGTATATTTTATGTTGTATATCTAACATATCTATTTAAGAAAATATCCAAGAAACTGAAGTTAAGCCAAAGTAAGATAAAATCCCAAATCAAAGAAGAAATCCTCTAAGTATGGGGTAGCTGAGCTCCTTGAAGAAAAGACTCACTCAGTATGGGGGAGCTTAAGTTGACCAAGGAAAGTCACCTAGCCAAAGGGAGCTCTTACTTTGCTTTCAGGTAATTTGATAACTCTAAACTATATCAATTTTCTTTTTCTACCATTTAGTTTGCTATCTGTCTAAAATGGGGAAGATTGTAGAACCCAAGTTAATAGTACCTCATAGTACTCAAAAGATTTAGTGATAACAATCAATATGGGATAGTAAAAGTTAAGTGAACACTAAGAATACTTTTACTTAGTGTAGGAAAAGCAAAATCTGTGTTGAGTACTATATAGTTTAAGTTATCATCACTCAGCTCATGCTGAGTTACAATATTACTTATCAAAGATCTGTGTTGAGTACTATATAGTTTAAGTTATCATCACAAAGTTTACAATAGCTACTTCTCAAAGATCTATAGTATAAATAGAAGACTGAAGTAGACATTCAAACTTGGTGAATCACCTTGAATTTCCTAAGAACAAAACCTTGCAAAAATCTTCTCTGCTTTCAAGAAATTCACTAGCAAGCAATAAGAAAACAATCAATAGATCTTTCATTTTGTAATAGAGAGAATCACTCATAGGATTAACCTTATAAGGATTCAACATATTATAAGTTAAATTCAGTTTGCTATATTCTATTTATCTTGATTGTCAGTTTGGGAAGGGTACCTAAATTGAGTTTGAGCGGTAGTTAGAAAGGAGGAATTTTCTATAATAGAGTCTACCCATTGTAAAGGCTTCTCCGCCTATTGAAAGAACGAACCACTAGTGGATTAAAGCTCGGAGATGGTATCCGGGGACTGGAGGTAGACTAGGGGTCGAACCAGGATAAAATCTCATGTGTAATCATTCTAATTCTAAGCGATTAGCTTCATCAGCTTCTTGCTCATTCATCTCTCTCATATCTTTTATTTGCTTGTTATCTAACTCTCATTAAGTAATCCTTACTCAGTTAAAGGTTGAAGATAAATTGTGCCAGCTGAGCTGAGCAGTTTATACATTTTTATATCACACTCAGCAAGCATATAAAAACCATACTGAGTTAACTTTAATTGAAAAAGGTCTAAAAAGTAACCCAGTTAATGCATTCACCTCCCCTCTACTGTTGTTATCTACCGATTTACAAACCAACACACCTTTTTGGGTTACTTAACTAATAGTTAGGCATGTAGAATATACGTGCATGTAGATTTTGATGAAGCTAACAATGCAGGTTGATATCCCTCTAATTATGAAGAAGTAGTAATCTAAGTGGAAAATCAACTCAACATACCACTCTTTGTGCTTCCCAACCCAGCACAAGAGCCACACACTAAGGAAGTTAAAGTTGATGAAGATCTTACAATTAACTTTAAAGAAGAAGATCAAAACAACCTAGTGTAGAGACTACAATTGTAGATCCCAGTCTTCTAAGAGAGATTATAACTCATCACAATCACCCAATAGAGAGCATTGCTGATGATGTTCATTATCCAGTCATGATGCAAGGTGAGCTCAACATAATGATGAGCCATTTAACTTTCATCTCTTTAATTGAACCTAAGAAGTTTGAAGAAGCAGAAGGAGATGACTACTGCAGCGATGCAAGAGGTACTAGACCAATTCAAGCGTAATGATATTTGATATTTAGTTCCTAAGCCAAGAGAAAAATCAATCATCGATACCAAATGAGTTTCAAGAATAAGCTTGATGAAGATGACGTTGTTGTTAGAAATAAGGCCAGACTTATTGCTCAAGGCTACAATCAACAAGAATGGATCGATTACAATGAGACCTATGCATCAGTAGCCCGTCTTGAAGTAATTAGGATTCCATGTGCCTTTGCATCCCATTTGAACTTCAAGCTATTTCAGATGGATGTTAAGAGCGCATTCTAATTGCTTTATCCAAGAGGATGTTTACATGTGGCAGCCCCTAGGCTTGAAGATGCAAAGAATCCAAAGCATGTCTACAAATTAAAGAAGGCTTTATAAGGATTGAAGCAATCACCCCGTTCTTGGTATGAAAGACTGACCAACTACCTACCCAACAAAGGCTATGAAAGAGGTAAAGTAGGTACAATTATGTTCATCAAGGGGTTACTCATCCAAATATATGTTCATGATATCATATTTGGAGTAATTAGTGAAAGGCTTTACAAAGAGTTTAATAAGTAAATGAAGAGCGAGTTTGAGTTGTCAATAATGAGAGAGTTCAACATTTTCTTTGGACTGTAGATCAAGCAAAGTAAAGATGAAATCTTCATTAGCCAAGCTAAGTATGCCAAAGAAGCTAAGTATGTCCACTCCTATGGTCATTGACACCATTTTGAGTAAGGATGAGGCTAGTAAGTCTGTAGAAAATAAGTTCTACAAAGGTATTATTGGCTCACTTTTTTACTTAACAACTACTAGGCCTGATATTAATTTACTATGTATGTTATTGTGCACTATATCAAGCCGACCCTACAAAATCTCACTTAGCAATTGTTAAGAGAATTTTCTTGCATTTGAAAGGTTCTATTGATGCAGGTCCGTTGTATCCAAATAGCTCAGGCTTCACTCCAAGAGGATGCACAAATGTAGATTATGGAAGGGACAAACTCGATAGGAAAAGTATCATTGGAGGATGCCATTTCCTTAGAGAATGTCTTGTGTCTTGGTATAGAAAGAAGCAAACTTTTATTGCACTAAGTCCCGCAAAAGCTAAGTACATGGCAATAGGAAGGTATGTAGCACAAAAGCTATGGATCAAGCAGCAACTGGAGAATTATGGTATAAAGTCTAAATGCCATGATGTTATGTGTGATAATAAGAGCACAATTGACCTATCCAAGAATCCAGTTAAACATGGTAGGATGAAGCATGTCAATATCAGACATCACTTCATAAGGAATCATGTTCTTAGAGGAGATGTCAAAATTGGAGCATTTTCCTTAAAAAAAGTAGTACTTTGATATTTTCACAAAGCCATTAGCAAATGATCAATTCAACATTCTCATAGAGCTAATTGGTATGGCGAACCTAATTTGATGAAAATCTGATAAGTGTATAATTACACTTATTATCATAGTAATTTTATACACTAAACACTATAGTTTTAGTCATTTTTGTGCTTCATATAAAAGATTTCACGTGGTATGTAGTTGTTTTTTATGCAAATGTAGATACTAGGTAAATCTTCAGAGTAAAATGATCTAAAGTGGAATTCTATGAAAAAAGAGTGAAAAAGGTGCGAAAAGATGCGTGGAACTTAAAGATTTGGCTTAGGATCGAAGCTGTCAAAGATCTGTAAAGTTACAAGAAGAATTCTGAAGAATAACACAATTCACGGTTACGGCAATCATTCGCGGTCGCGACTTGTATACTTCAAAATAGAAAGTTACCAGACAAGTATTAACGGTCATGACTTGTATATCGCGGTCATGACTCCGATGGTTTTCTGGTCAAATCTTCTTAACTACCAACCGCCAGATAAGAGCGATCAACCACCATCAACTACCAATGAAAAGACACTTATCATAAGTCAACCAATCATGAAAAGGTGCCTATCCATTGTGGATTAGATTAAACCTTCTCAACCAATCACAATGAAGTGATACAATCTTTCGCCAATGGACACAACTCTTCATATGGATAGATGTAACCCTTTGAACTTTATAAATAGGGCTCCAAACCTCACCAATTACGTGGAATGGAGTGCAGCATTAGAGAGCAATTATAGGGTTACGTATAGTGTGTGTGGATAGAGAATAAAATATCTAGTTTCGCTACGTTCATAAGTGTTAGCGAGAAAATGTTTAAGTGATTCGAATCCTTGTTTCAATCATTAGATTTCTCTATATTCTCGAGGGATTGTTGTATAAGTGTACTTGCAAATCACTTATCAATAAAAGTTTTCATTCTTCAATATTCATTTGTTTAATATTCTCAAAGAATAGCATCCTAGAGGAGGTTGTGTATGGGCCGAGACCGAATTCAAAGCAGACGCAGGAATTGCGGGAATTGATGGCTCCCATTAAAGAGTGGATACGGTTTGATAAACTTTAGCTTTCACTTACAATCCTTACAACTTTGCTTTGCTTTCTACTTATACTTTCTATTTTGAAGTTTATGATATGTCTATGTGTCATAATTCTTATTTCATGTTAAGTCTTTTATATTAATCAAGTTATATTCATTGGAGTTAAATTTAAGAGTAGTTTTGGGATTAACAATATCATGTATAATCACTGGATCTGTGATATCACGCTGTTTTGTGAGCCAACATTTTTGGAATGGTAACTTGCTAAATATGGTTATGTGAGAGCGACCCGTACTAAGCATAGCATTGACGTTGTCTAGGTTTATATAATTGTCTTAATTCATTTATGCTAGGTTTAGAAAAGTTATTTCATGTGTTCCTCTGCGGCAAATAATTGAACATCTGGGTGTTTTGAACCGAGTCTATTAGATTAGTTTAGTGAATCGTAACATCTTTGTTGAACTCACATGTTTTCTCTGCTATACTTATTTCGTAGGGAAAATCTATATATTTAGAATCTCTAATCTTCCATACATATATCTATCCATTCTTCATTCTAATCCTCCTATCCAAAACTTCAAATTATTATATTTTATTTTCTTTATTTCGTTTTTCTTGTTGATCTTTAGAGTTGGTCCTTCCCTGTGGGATCTATATATTTTAAAACTATATCGTAACTGTATACTTGCAATGGTCACCATTTTTCTATTTAGATAAACGATACTAACAACACCTGTTCATATTTTGAACTTATATCTTATCAGTAGGAAAGTGGGAGACAAGGTTTTTGACTTCATTATTATATAAAAAATCATAGGAGTTATTAAAGTCGATACCTTACAAACAAGTTTTTGGATTAGAATGAAGAATGGATAGATATATGTATGGAAGATTAGAGTTTCTAAATATATAGATTTTCCCTATGAAATAAGTATAGCAGAGAAAACATGCGAGTTTAACAAAAATGTTACGATTCACTAAACTAATTTAACAAACTCGGTTCAAAACACCCAGATGTTCAATTATTCGCCATAGAGCAACACATGAAATAACTTCTCTAAACCTAGCTCAAATGAATTAATACAATTATATAAACTTGGACATCATCAATGCTATGCTTAGTACGGGTCGCTCTCACATAGCCATATTTAGCAAGTAACCATTCCAAAAATGTTGGCTCATTAAACAGCGTTATATCACAGATCCAGTGATTATACACGATATTGTTAACCCTGAAATTACTCTTAAAATTAACTCCAATGCATATAAATTGATTAATATAAAAGACTTAACACGAAATAAGCATTATGACACATAGACATATCATAAACTTTGAAATAGAAAGTATAAGTAGAAAGCAAAGCAAAGTTGTAAGGTATGTAAGTGAAAGCTAAATTTTATCAAACCATATCCACTCTTTAATGGGAGTCGTCAATTCCTGCAATTCCTGTGTCTGCTTTGAATTCGGTCTCGACCTGTATGGAAGCTCTGCTAGGATGCTATTCTTTGTGATTATTGAAACAAACGAATATTGAAGAATGAAAACTTTTATTGATAAGTGATTTGCAAGTACACTTATACAACAATCGCTCGAGAATATAGAAAAATCTAGTGATCGAAACAAGGATTCGAATCACTTAAACATTTTCTCACTAACACTTATGAACATAGCGAAACTAGATATTTTATTCTCTATCTACACACACTATATGTAACCCTATAATTTCACTCTAATGTTGCACTCCATTTCACAAAATTTGTGAGGTTTGGAGCCCTATTTATAGAGTTCAAAGGGTTGCGTCTATCCATATGAAGAGTTGTGTCCATTGGCGAAAGATTTTATCACTTTATTATGATTGGTTGAGATGCTTTAATCTAATCCACAATGGATAGGCATCTTTTCATGATTGGTTGACTTCTGATAAGTGTCTTTTCATTAGTAGTTTATACACTTATCATACCCCCACACTTAACTTTTACCTTGTCCTCAAGGTAAATTCAACAGAAGTGTATAAATTGGCAATCAAGTTCCTACCTCATTTGGCGAAAGACTATTGCAGTAAGTACCACATTCCCACGTTGTATAAGATTCAAGTAGAAGTTTGAAATTTCCCACAAATTAGTAATGTGCAATTTATATAGCTTAGTTGCGTACCTTTGTTCTTAATGGAGAGTCGATCGAATCGCATCTTCATATAAGCGTTATATGCATACTCGAATATTACCTTCTCTTAAGTATAGTTTAAAGTATATAGGACATAAAAAGCACACTTTGATTAATTTTCTCTCAAGGCATTTTTAGGTAACCTAGGATGCTAAAACACTCTTAGTGGTTGCATTTTATGCTCCATACCACTCTCCCCTTTTTTCAGTGGTTGCATTTTATGCTCTGTACCACTCTCTCATTTTTTTCTTTTAAGCATATGTTTTTGAAGTACTTTGTACTTTGCACCCATTTTTTATGCTATGCTTTCTTTTCTTTTTTTCACTCAATGAATGGTTGCAGTTTCTGCTCCTTACCATTCCTCACCTTTTTCATAACTCATTGGTTATCCTCTCTTTCTTTTGATTTTTCA
>CATIWQ010251501.1:0-55965 GCA_949673415.1 Euphorbia schlechtendalii | reverse complement strand
AAATATATATATATATATATATATATATATATATATATATATATATATATATATATATATATATATATTTATATACACACTGGCCTAACATTTACTTTTTTTGACCTTTTCTTAACAGCCTTTTTCTTTCTTTTTTTCAGTCTTGCTGACGTACTATAGTAATTTTACTCTATCATATCAAGTAAGCATTAAAGCTGCCAACGTGTTCTTGTTGCAATTGCAACAATCTTAAACATGATTTTTTTGTTTCAGAATAAGCAATATAAAAATTGAATATATAAATTAAAATTACAATTAACTATCACAAAACAAAACAACAAACAATACCCGGACAGCAAATAAAATTGTAATAAACTTACGATCACAAAGTTTAAGAAATTAATTTCCACTTCAATTAGATTCCACCTCAAACAACTAGTTACGAAATAGTAGTATTACACTAGTATTTTAGAATTTTTAAGTGGTAAAGGATATTTTTACTGAGAAAGAAAAAAGTTGTGTCGAATTGAGGAGCAGTAAACGACAATGGCAACGGTAGGTTGCAGAGTGACGCTAATTAGTAGTACATAAGACAGAAGAGAGGGCTTGGTTTGGATAACCAAATTGCATTCTGTTTTTGGATAACATTCGCTTCTCTTCCACCCAACTCTCCCCCTTCTTGAACCCTAATTTCTGCTGCCTCTGGTCAGTTCCTTCAACCTTCTCACTTCTTCTCTTTCATTTTCGTTTCTACTATTATTCTATTTTCTAGTCTTTCACTTATTTGAAGCATATCCTTTCACACTGTTTTAAAATTTTCATTTGTTTCCTTCTCAATTGCTGTTGGAATCCTGCTAGCTCGGGGATATGATTTTCAGTTGATAATGAATCTGTTTAGTCGCTTGAAAATCTAATACAGTTGTTATGGCTGAAACCTGACACTTAATCTGTTCAACGTTGTTTACATTTATGACGAATAATTAAAAAATTGAGTGAAGGCATTTGTTATTGAAGTGAAAGAATTTGTATATAACGACTAATCTCTTTTTTCTCTTTACTTTTATTCCGGAATTTTCAGTTTTGAGGCTTCTTCTACCTATGAATTTTGTAAACTGTAATGGTTGTTTTCAGCTGTGAAATTGGAAATGGCATCAGCCTTCAGTGGAATGTCTTCAGTTGGATCCTTGGCTGCACCAAACGGCATGGATAAGAAGCTTGTGTCTTCTTCCAGCAGGTTCTCATCCTTTGCCTCTATTTCTGGGGGCTCATTAGGAAGAAAACAGAATGTCGGTTCTCGTAGATTGCGTTCTTCCAAGATTAGTGCCATGGCTAAGGAATTGCATTTCAACAAGGACGGTTCAGCTGTTAAAAAATTGCAAGTCTGTTTGGATTTCGATAAACTTATTGTTTGGCTTATCAATATGGGCTCTTGCTATGTTTTTTTTTAATCTTTTGTCATGCCTTACATATTGTACTTGTGTTATTACAGGCTGGTGTAAACAAACTTGCCGATTTAGTTGGAGTCACCCTTGGACCTAAAGGGCGGAATGTTGTTCTTGAGAGCAAGTATGGTTCTCCTAAAATTGTGAATGATGGTGTTACTGTTGCTAAGGAGGTATGCTTTTTCTCAATGATAAGAAAGTGTTCTTTGTACAATGTATAGCTTAAATATTTCAGCACATAATGTGTATTGAAACTTTTGTGATAATTATTTATGAGGACTGAATAATAAAAAAAGAAACTGACCATGTGTAAAACTGTTACAAGGTACTGTTTTGTTGAATGTTGTCTGTTAGTGCCTAGTGGTATGGTCATATTTTTGTCTTTTAATTATAGAATGCAATTGTTAAGATTATTTACTGTATCCAGGTTGAATTGGAGGATCCGGTTGAAAATATTGGTGCCAAATTAGTGAGACAAGCAGCATCCAAGACAAACGACTTGGCTGGTGATGGAACCACAACATCTGTTGTTCTTGCTCAGGGTCTTATTGCTGAAGGTGTCAAGGTATGTAGAACGAGTTTTACTATCTTCTACACAATGATCATAATAATATGTTTATTTTACCTGTTATTTCATATTGTTATAACTGTCTGGTTTCACCATTCAGGTTGTGGCTGCTGGTGCAAATCCCGTATTAATTACCCGGGGTATGGAGAAGACCACAAAGGCTCTAGTGACTGAACTTAAGTCAATATCAAAAGATGTAACGTGGAACAGCTCATGAAAGTTTCATTATTGATTTGTTTTTTTATATTGTTCCGTGACTGTACTTTGGAATTGCAGGTTGAAGACAGCGAGCTTGCAGATGTTGCAGCTGTTAGTGCGGGGAATAATTATGAAGTGGGTCAAATGATAGCTGAAGCCATGAGTAAAGTGGGTCGAAAGGGAGTGGTTACCCTTGAAGAGGGAAGAAGTGCAGAAAATAGCCTCTATGTTGTAGAGGGTATGCAATTCGATCGTGGCTATATCTCACCTTACTTTGTAACCGACAGTGAAAAAATGGCTGTTGAGTTTGAGAACTGCAAGGTGTGCTTTCCGCCCAATGAATGTTTCCCTTATAATGTTTTTGTAATTATTTTGCTGATTTATAACTGTCGATATATGTTCTTGATGCAGTTGCTTCTCGTGGATAAAAAAATAACGAATGCGAGGGATCTTGTTAATGTTTTGGAAGATGCAATCAGAAGCGGATACCCGATACTCATTATTGCTGAAGATATTGAGCAGGAAGCTTTAGCAACACTTGTTGTGAATAAGCTTAGAGGTTCTTTGAAGATAGCTGCTCTTAAAGCTCCTGGTTTTGGGGAGCGCAAGAGCCAATACCTTGAAGATATTGCCATTTTAACCGGCGGTTAGTGCAAAAATTATCATCTTTTTCACTTTTTTTGTCTTATTTATTCTTTTGCTTTCAATATTGCATGGACAAATTATTGAAACATGTGCTCTACTTGCTTTCAGGAACTGTTGTCAGAGATGAGGTAGGGCTTGCCTTGGACAAAGTTGGGAAAGAGGTTCTGGGAAATGCTTCTAAAGTGGTCCTTAAGAAGGATTATACGACCATTGTGGGAGATGGAAGTACCCAAGAAGCAGTAACCAAGAGAGTCGCACAAATAAGAAATCTCATTGAGGTATATATCCAAGTACCCTTCTAAATTCTCTTCTTTTGGTATTTTTCTTCCTGAGCGGATTCTCGAAGAATAATTTCATTTTCTTGCAGGCTGCTGATCAAGATTATGAGAAGGAAAAATTAAACGAGAGAATTGCAAAACTTTCTGGCGGTGTTGCCGTGATTCAGGTAAATGATATGTTTTGCAATTGAGAATTTCTTGGATGAAATTTTGTTAAGCATATTTCTTTCAGAAACATTTGATTCCTCCAAATTATGTAGGTTGGAGCACAAACTGAGACTGAACTCAAGGAAAAGAAACTGAGAGTTGAAGATGCACTTAATGCTACTAAGGTAAATTTAGTGTAATGGTATTTAACTGTATATTTTTTCCAGACTAGTTGTGGCCTCGTGGTATTTTAAACCTTATCTTTTTCAGGCAGCTGTTGAGGAAGGTATTGTAGTTGGCGGAGGATGCACTCTATTGCGACTTGCATCGAAGGTTGACGCTATCAAAGACAGCCTTGAAAACGATGAAGAAAGGGTAATGTGTGGGATAACAAAAATTCAAGCTTCTTTAAATATGGAGTAAAAATTCAAGCCTCTCGTATATGTATTTTTGCAGGTTGGAGCAGATATAGTGAAGAGAGCACTTAGTTACCCATTGAAATTAATTGCAAAGAATGCTGGTGTTAATGGAAGTGTGGTCAGTGAAAAGGTATGCAATATTACAAATGTTCATGTAATGTAGCTTAAATTCTATATTGGTTGGTGCTGAGATTATTAATTTCATATTAACAGGTGCTATCCAGTGACAATCCCAAATTTGGATACAATGCTGCAACTGGAAAATACGAGGATCTGATGGCTGTCGGAATCATCGATCCAACCAAGGTGAATTTTAATTAAATTATTTTGTGGTATAGAATGGATTGATTTGCGTCTGCTTGTGTAATTCACGCGTCCCCATAGTTATCAAAATCGTACGAATTGTACGACTTGGTTCGATTCACCCTTGAAAAGATACGAATCTATGGGGTGAATCGATAGGGTTAAAATCGTGACAGAATTGAGAATCGTATCTAAATCGTACGATTCAGCCGATTCAAAATGCTCAATGTTTCTCAAATTTATATCAAGTTATATTCACTCAATGATGAATAATAATTAGTGATTATGATTTTCTCAAATTTAGTTTTAATTTCTTGCTTAGTTGGTATGATTTGTTATTTATATTAATATTGCATGTATTGGCTAAAATTTGGTATTAATTTTAAGTTGAACATTCTAAATATCTTATTTTTATATGACATTAAGAATTAATCCGAATCTTACATTTCGATTCGTGATTCATAAAATTGAGATTTCAATTCTCGATTTGTCAACTATGACGCGCCCTTTATTGTCAGGTGGTAAGATGTTGCCTGGAGCATGCATCGTCAGTAGCAAAGACATTCTTGATGTCCGATTGTGTAGTTGTCGAGATCAAAGAACCCGAACCAGCACCTGCAGCCAATCCCATGGACAATTCAGGTCCGTATTTTTAAACTCTTCTTCTGTTTCCTTTATCTGCTAGTATATATTTGGATATGCTTACTGAGTACTTGCCGCTGCTATTCTGACCTTGTTGCAACAGGATACGGTTACTAAAAGCCATTGAAAGAGGAATAATTCAAGGCGGAGGAGATCAAATTAATGTGGGCAAAGAGCATATTTTAGAGTATAACTCAATTTTATCAATTAAAGAGCTTAATAATATAGACAATTCTGATGAGCATAGCTTAGAATGCGGCATGTAATATTGTAATGTACCCAACAATCTAGTTTTTGTACAATTACAAACAATTTGCTTTCTATTAGCTCATGATCAAGAGTTTACCTGTTGGGAAGTGGTACATTTATAAATTTCAATCAATCTCTACCATTTCATCTAGGTTTGATGGTCGAGATTGGATTTGTCACTTAGAGTCCACAGTGAGTTAAATCTCAAACCATTAAAACTGGATTTAATGGTTTAGTTTGATTAAAATTAACAAATGTATTAAATATTAGCATATATAAAAAAAACAGCCTATTATGGTTCACAAGAGAGCAACTCTGAATAACTGATAAATGGTACTTGTAATAGCATAAATAATACGCAGTATAATGACCAAGAGACATGAATGAACCCACTTGTCAAATTTTTTTCCATTAAATTCTATCCTACTTCCTTTCTACGAGAGGGTTACAGCCAAATATTACTTCATATAAGTTAAACCACAACCCTGCAAAATAGGCACATCCCCCCACTAATAATTCAAATTAGACAAAAACAAAAAAGAAAATTTACAATTTCTAATTTTCCTACACCTAATCTGCCTGCCTGCAAAGCCAATTCGGATTCTTCACGGTCTAGCGATGGAACATGCCTAACATGAATGAAACAACAACTTTGATTTTCTGTACATATTTGCAGAGAGAATCCCACCTCTTTGTTAATCCTACCCAATATCAGTAAGTTCTGGCCATGATAAACAATCATCTAAGCCGGAAATTATATCATGAAAATAACTATGGGGAACGTCTTCTAAACAACCCATCTCTGATGAAGTCCCTTTATCCAAACAATATACTGAATAATAATCTTCTCTATCATTAATCAAACCATCCTCAACAAAACCTGGAGCAAGCTCAAACTTAAAATTGGGGTCCTTATGCTGTGATTGAAACGCCGGCTCTAACATTTGAGGTGCATCGCTATTTTCAGAAGTTTTCTTTAATTTTGATCTGGGTGGCTTCATCAATTCAGGAGAAGATAGCTTATGCTTCCCCAATGTCTGTAATTTTGCAGCTGACCGCAGTTTGAAGTCATTTGCCGGGAAAGTAGATGAAGCCCAATCCAGACTTCCTTCAGCACAAGCTCTAACCGAATCCCTGACAAATTGTTGTTATATTATTGTTAAACAGTTATCACCCTCTAGAATTCAAGTCCCAGAAAAGAACCATACAACAAACATGAAAGAGTAACGGCACTATGTTAAAGGCACAATGCCATGCTTGAATAATTAATCAGCAATAGATGAAAATTTCAAACAAATATAAAGGAAAAATTAAACAAGAATTATAAAGCAAATACCTCAACCGGCTCTCAGCTACACTCTTTGAAGCTCGAAGATGATTTTCTCCTCCTAAATCGCTGTTCACAAAACTTATTGAGTCTGAAATGGGAATCGACAAGTCAATGACAGGTGGCAGCGGGAAGGAATCACCATCCTTCTTTTCAAATTCCAGAGTCACATCTAGCCGCTCAGGAACATGAGGAGCAACCTCCGTCCTGCTAGAAATAGAGGCAGTGTCATCTGCTGGTCTACTACCGACTTCACGCAGTGCAGTTGCTAGCCACTTGCTACCCTGTGCTAAATTAGTAAACTTCATTCTTTTAGCAGGTTCTTTCGCAGAACTCCAAGACATCCTATTGAGAGAACTGAATGACCTTACACCACCTAAATTAAGGCTGATTATGGATGATGAAAGGATCTGCCTGTTCTGATGTATGTTAACCCGTGGTGTAGTCCTCCATACCGAAGATAACAGCGCAACAAAGTGCCTCTGAAGAAGCAACTCATTATCCGATGACTCGGACATAACAGTTAACAGCGTCTGAATGTTATCCTGCATCAATGACCAAAAGATCAGCAAAATCATTACTTTATATGTTTGATTATTTCACCGTTTAATAACAGTAGTCTATATACATCTTATCTGCAAAGTGACAGTTATAACAAGCCAATAGCAGAGCCATACTTAACAAATAGAATACTAGATTTCAAGTGTTGAAGCTGTGTATGAAGGAGAGAAGAAACTAACTGTTTTTTTATCCTCCACTACTAATTATTTAACAAGGAACCGAAAAGGAAAAATCCAGACATGAGCATGAGCTTTACAGTCCATAATATAAGCCATTGCAATAATATAAAAAGATACAGCATCCATATAAAAGTAAAATGTAAATTCAAGAAATTCAGTAGAAGCAACCATTAACACCACATGACTTGTCACCATGAACATTATGTTTACCTCAGTTACTTTAAGAAGGCCCTTCCCAGAGCCAGCTGTGCTTGTTTTTTCATTCATACGGTTTTCTGGAGCAGACAAAACATATCTTTGGATCAGTTCCCTAAATCGCTCACAACAATGAACCGGATGACGATACCTTCCCCTATAAAACCCACCAGCAGTCATCCCATACAATGTTTCACTAACCAAGCTCCAATGTGGGCCATATTCATGTACAACAGCACACAATATTGCATCTTCCTGAGGCAACCATGTATCAGGAAATGGAACACACTCTCTTGACCAAACATTCCCTTTCTTCAACTTCTCAGGCTTAATTAATAAAACCCGCTTCACTGTCATGGTAGTAATGGAAATCTTTCCTCCGGTTTTACTTCTTCCTGATGGTTTGAGCTCCAGATCAGTAGCCACATTCTCACATGATTCCAACCCCACTGAACCATCTGCCTGCTTCCCTGACAGGTTCGAATCAAAATCTGAAAGGCATGTTTCAGCAGTTTTATTGAGTTTCTTAGACTTCTTTTTCGAGCTCTTCCCAGACTCAACATCAAGCATTTCAAGTTTTTTACGCTTTTTCCGTTGTGAAGTGGTATCTGAATTGGTGGCTTCCTCATGATAACCAATATCATCATCCATGGACATAGTTTCTACCGACGGTTCCTCTTTAACTTGTTTGAAGTCAGAAGTGAGTGATCCTTTCTTCAGAGATTTAAACTTGGCTTTCTTTGGTTTCTTTTTGGACTTTGGTTTAATTTTCCTTGGTGTGTTATCCCTGCGGAAAAAAATATATAGACATTAATGATTGGATATAGTAAAAACAACAAATATTGATTAGATTAGCCATGCATTATCAAAATCCATATTCATATCTTTTAGAAGACTTGACAGATCCAAATAGAATCCCCATTGCATGACCCCTAATGCAAGAATAGCCTCTTTCGGAAAAATGTAAGGAAGAAAATTGTTTTACAAAATCTTGATCATTATCAGTTGACACATCCATTACTCTTTCAATAATTTGTTCTTTCGTTGGTGGTTCCATAAAAGCTTCTTTTGACTAGATCAATTCAAGATATGATCAACATTAATTGCATTTTTAAAATGTAGATTAGAACTAACTTTATCTAATCCTCGTCAATTTCTTATTTGAGAGGCATGCCGTCCTTGAATTATATTTTGCAATGCTGAAAATAATTTGTAATTTATCAATAACAAAATAGTCTCTAAATTAATAACCTCCATAAATAATAATTTTTCAGGTCCTAGAAATATTCATTTGTCGAGGTTTTACTGTAATTAGGACTAGTTTATTACTAGGATTCCCCAACCCATCAAGACAGCGCATGACTACATGCTTATGAGGTAGACTTAACAAAAAATCTCAAAAACAAGATGATCGTTGTTCGGTAAAACAAAGCCCTTTAGCCATCCAGGCATTTAACTCAATTAACTAAATTAAGGTTGTTTCAACCAATAATTACTTATCATTTGGCTGCTGATTGGTTTTTCCATCTTGTAAATTTCCCACCCTTTTCTTGTATAGCCAAGCTAAATTCATAACAGAGTATATGTCCCCTGGTTTTTGTAGTTCGGCCTAGGTTTCCAGGCCCCTTAAGGGGCTAGGATCTAAAACCGTCGAGTCAATAGGCACTAGCCTTAGTGAAGTGGTACCACTTTAAAGAGAAAGGGTAGAACCATAATAAGAACATCATTGAAGTTTCATGAAATAAATATTGAATCAAAATGAGAAATTTGTACTGTTTCTAGTGGAGTTTCACTAATCACTTAGGTTTCTTGCCAAAAGTTGCGGATTTAGTGTGATTTCTTTTTTCTTCAGGTAAAATTGCAAAAGTTTTTCTGTTAAACTTTCCAAATCTTCTATATTTCCTACTCCATTAGGAAGAAAATAATTACTTTATCTTTCAAATTAATGTTATACAACCTGATCCTTCAAAATCATATGTTATCCTTAAATTAATTTTGATTGGTTTGGAAAGTTTAGTATATTTTTCAAACCATTTCAAATCCTTCCCATCATTAACATTTACTACTTCCGTTCCAGAAATAGCATTAAAAAATTTCAAAAGGATAATTGAATATTTATAGAAGCACCCAAAGCAATGATTGAGGTGGTCACTTAAGCAGCACGCAGAAAAGCTCGAGGCACTGGCATCTCATCTCGCTGGAATGCCTTCCACTGTTAATACTTCCTTCTACTCGCTTAGAAACACAAATATCTAATCCTCCAAGGTTAAGTTGTTAATTCTATCCAAAATTTGTTCATATTTCCTATCATATTCCTCCTTGGTTCATGTTTGCCTCATCTAACCTAGCTCTCCGATCATATTACTTCTGACTGGTGGTCAGATCTTTCATCACAGCCGGCTTCGAAATCTCCCATGCCCACGAGGTTTTATCCCACAAAAAATTCATAAACCATAATCAAACATCTCCCTTCAAATCGAATAAAGCAAGTGTCACCTTATCTTCCTCAAGAATTTGCTAGTGTATTAAAAACTATTTGATTATAGACGGCTTGGAAATCCTCCCATGTCATTGAGGGTATATCCCTAGAGAATTAATAAACCATAATAGCCGCCTTATCATATAATCCATCAAATTTATGAGGGTATCTATTATATTTATGAGAAATAAGGGGCATTTGTGTATCTATTATTAATTAGAGAACTTAGAGAACTACATTTGGAAGACTAACCAGGACTCCTTATCTAAACAGGAATTCAAAACATAATAGGAAACAATGAAACTCGTATACAAATCTGATTCCTAATGTAATTAGAAATTAAACTATTAAACATAGTTGTCAAGGCGCCGGGGGGTCCTGGAGCCTAGGCATTGGGCCTATGTGCACAAACTAAATTGATTTTATAAAGTATATAAAGTTTTAAAACCATGAGGCAATAAAAAATTAATCATATAGATTGAAAATCCATTAATCTATAGAATGTTAAAATCATTTTTAAAATGAACTACTTATCAAATGAAATTAATTTCTATCTCTTAATTTCTTCTCTCTCATTAGCTTTAAACTTATCTATGTCAAATATTTTTTTTAAAAAAACTCATTATGGTGTCAGGCGGGCCTAGGCGCATGCATATTGCAACTAGATCCTGGAGCCTAGTGCACCCAGGCATGCGTCTCTAGGAAGCACGGAAACTCCTGTGGCATGCCGTTTCCGCGTTTCCCATCCGTTTCAGAAACGGAAACCCTGGGAAACGTTTCCGGGCCGTTTCTGCAATTAATGAAAGTTGAAAACTCGTTTCCGTAAATTCTGGAAACTGTTTCCTAGCAATTCCTCATATCGAAAGACCGAATTTTAATTCATTTACAAAACTAAACTTTCTAATATATTCAAACTACTGAGACTTTAAAACCCCAATTCATTATTTATATTATTAATAATATTATTACATTATAAAAACTTGTTTTATTCCATTTTATATACTTACATTATTACGATTTAGTAAATATGACACAACTTTCAGATTTCATGAAACTTTGTCTTCGATAACCATATTTACTATTGTCTAATGTTTTGAAATAGCCATTACTCATGTTGATTTGCTTTATAATCAATAAATTTATTTTAAAATTCATGTTTTTTAGTATTTTATATAAGAATGAAATAATATGTACGAAATTTTGTATTTTTCATATTTATGAATATACCCCTAAATTTTTATTATTTACGCGTTTCCCCACAGTTTCCGAACTTATATTTTTTAGAAAGGGCATTTCCCCGTTTCCATTTCCGTTTCCATGCTACATAGATGCGTCTTTTATATGTGATGAGCCTGGCAGGCGCTAGCCGATGAGGCTGGAGCCTTGCGAGCCTATAGCCTAAGGAGCACCTTTGACAACTATGCTATTAAAGCAAATCTGACTCCTAGTCTAATCAGGAATAAAAAATTACTAATCTATTAAGGACTATACAGTCCTTTCTAACATAACCATTCATGGGTTTCAAGCAAGATTGTAAAATCCAAAAGGTGCCCATAGACCTATAAAAGGTATGGGGATCATTCTAAACTAATTTGTTAGTGCGAGATGACCAAATCATAATTTGTTTCTCAAATGCCAATGGTCTCACAATTATTATCTAGAAAACATGAAAGAAAATCTGTCATCGGATGTATTTAAGTATCAGTTAAGAATCATCTTACGTGTCATAAATTTGATCATCTGCACCCTCCTCCTTTGCTTCAGCTTCAAGCTCTACCATCAACTATACAGAACATAAACACGCACACCAATCATCAACCAGGAATTTTTAATCACAACAAAATTTGCAGCAGAAAATTCGCCAACCTGATTTTTAGCTAAGATCTCAACTTGTTGTCGATATGCCTCAGTCGCAAAATCTGCATCCCATCCTGTCATTTGCAGAACAGTAAGTGCAAAATCAAACCTACTCACTGATGAGTCAAATATGCTATTACTCACACTTCCTAGCACACACAACATGGGCATAAAAATAATGCAAACAACTTCTCCTTATTTGAATATCGGATCAGTGGATGCTTATTGGGAAATAGAAATTGATAAAAGAAGCCACAATTATAGGCAGTAATAATTTTCTAGTTTATAGAGGATTACTATCATCCACCTACTATGACTTGCTTATGGGAGTAAAAGCTAAACTCATTTCACATGATCGGCTAGCGAGTCTAGTATAGAAGCACAAGCTCAAGTTCGTAATCATTAATTAATATAGAATGACCAATAAAATTGCTTACTTTCATATAGTAGTGGCTCCTCATCATCATCAATCTCAGCTTCCATCTCCTCCTTGTATTTCTCAATACGATCAAGCTCCCATTCTTCCTCCTCAAACCTCATTTCAGATTCCACGGCTGCTTTGTCTATAATTGGGTCCCACAGTTCTAAAAAACGTATTGCATATCTGTCAACAGGACGCAGTGTGTTCTCAAAGGTTGACATTTCTTGTCCAGAAGCAGCTGCTGCAGCAGCCATCTGTTTGACATCAGCCATCATGTCAACATCATCTTCAATTGCAGCAAAAGATAGATTTCTTTGCTCGATAGCATCTTTAACACTCAAATTTACAGCACTGTCATTGTTTAGAGAAGTCATCTCCAGATCTGCGGATTCATCAGCCTTCATGTCATCATCATTAACAAGTTCATCATCTTCCAACCTCCCAATGGCCTCTGTAAACTCTTGGTTGTCCACAGCTTCTTCCTGCTCCACTTTCTTCAATGCCATGTAATCTGCTTCATCTTCAGCATGTTTTAAAGCAGCCTCTACATCTGCATTAGACAAAGAGATTTCATCCCCATGGTTATTAATCTTCTCTTTTTGAACATTTTTAATTGGAAGAGCTTTGTGGCCAGAGAACAATTCGATAGGATCAAGCTTCTTGAAAAACTCAGTATTGTAACTTCCGCTCTGTATAACTAGATCATCAAGGGCACGCTTCTGATTGGCCTTCTTTAAAATATTTTCCTCAATAGTGCTCTCACTGATTAACCGGTATATATGTACTTCACGCGTTTGCCCTATCCGATGGCAGCGATCTTGAGCTTGTTGATCCATTGCTGGGTTCCAGTCACTGTCATAAAATATAACAGTATCTGCTCCAAAAAGATTGATGCCAACTCCTCCACTGCGTGTTGACAGGATGAACAGAAAAATTTTGGGATTTGTATTGAAACGTTGCATTAACGTCTGTCTCTCTTCTGGTTGAGTGGATCCATCCAATCGCATATAAGTATAACCATATAGATTAATGAAAGCCTCCAATATATCAAGCATTTTGGTCATTTGCGTAAATATTAATGCTCTATGACCTTCTGATTTCAGTTTTCTGAGCAGAACTGCAAGTTCCTGCAACTTACCACAGTCAAACTGTATAAGTCGCCTATCTGGGAAATACACTTGCCTCCTGACAATTGCAGGTCTGAGGGGAGAAAGTAGAGGCAAAAGAATTTCAGAGCATTTCTTCTTGTATGTTGGATGCAGAAATGCAGAAGTTCCTCTTTTACTACACCAAAAATTAGGCACCGGAGCACGTGCTGCTGGAATAGCAAACATAAATGACTCGACAACATCAATCATCCTCTCGAAGCGCTCAACTGGTGTAATAATAACCTCAGCAAGCTTAGATGAGTACATATAGGAGATTCGATCATCCTTGTGTCGATAAATATCATCAACCGAACTTCTTACAGTAAGCAGCTCCCTTAAGGTGGTTGAATATGTGGGTTTCTTCCGACACCTCAAGGAATTCCACCATGCAATAGACTCTGCTCTTCCCCGCAGATCTTTAAGTCTCTCCTCAAGCACTGCCTTCCTAATCTCCTCAAAAATATTTGTTGCAGGTAACTTCCATTGTACATATTGAGGCCCATGTTCTTCAGTGTAATCCAGCATGGTAAAGTCTTTGGTCACTATAGGAGTAGCAAGAGCATTTACTTCCTCAAACTCCCAAGAAGTCATACTGAAATCATGACAAGTAAATAATAGCCCCATGCCACCAAGATTTACGGTTGAAAATGGATCGCGTGTAAGAATAGAACATACTTCAGAACTCAGCTGAATGCCTATGCCTTCCATATCAAAAGAGCTAATAATTGGACGACCTTCAAATAAATCAGGATGATTGCAAACTTTACGAAGTTGCATTATAATGCTAATCATCCCAAAGAAGTTAGAACTGGCAAGGGTAGCTTGTGTCTCTGAGCTAGCAATGAAATCCTCATACAAGTTTCGTTGCCTCTTTGAAAGTCTGCAAAAGATGACATGCTCATGTTTCATAGGAAGCTGCTTCTCTACATCCCTTTTTAATCGACGAAGCAAAAATGGACGAAGAACGTTGTGAAGACGATCAACAACTTCTTTGTTCACTTTCTCTTGTCCCTCCACCATCCCAGATATTGGGTTACAAAACCAATCTTTGAACTCCTGATGAGACTGAAAGATGTGAGGCATCAAGAAATGCATTAGAGACCAGAGTTCCATGAGATCATTCTGCAAGGGAGTACCCGTTAACAAGATCCGCCGTTTTGAATTGAAGTTTAGAAGAGTTTGCCATCTCTGTGACTTCCAATTTTTAATCAGATGAGCTTCATCCAAAATCAAATATTTCCATTTCTTCCTTTTGAAAATTTTTGAATCCTGTATAACCAACCTGTAAGTTGTAATGCATATATGAAAGGAATTTGGTTTCATCCAACCTTGCCTCTTTATTTTACGTTCTTTAGCACTACCAAAGTAAGTTAAGATCTTAAAGGCAGGACACCACTTAAGAAATTCTGTTTCCCAGTTAAGCATGACACTTGTTGGGACAACAATTAGATGAGGACCCCATATCCCCTTCTCACATGCCAGGTGTGCAAGCAATGCAATGGTCATTATTGTCTTTCCGAGTCCCATTTCATCAGCTAAAATCCCATTCAACCTTTTCTCATACATGGTTACAAGCCAATCCAAGCCAATATGTTGATACTCACGAAGAGGATACTTGATAAGAAAAGGAACCTTTGTGCGCACTTTAGTTGTTGAGAATGTATTCCCTGTTGGTTGTGCAGATCGTGCAGCAGCAGCAGCATCAGCAATCCTATTCTCACTCTCATTTTCGTCTTCCACAATTTTTTCACTACCTGCTTCTTGTGCAGGATCGTTTGAAACTTGCAGTGAATCACCAAAATCAGCATTTTCATCCATGACAATATCCAGCTCCTCGAGTTCATTGTCTTTATTGTCTTTACGATTGATGGATTCCGGTTCATTATATGATGAAGATGTATATTCTGATTCATCCTCTGAAACTTCATTCTTAAAATCCTAATATATAGCCACGGAAAATTACATAAAAATCAAATTACAGAACAGGGCATATGTGCTACAAGAAGAACTATTCCTAATACCTACCTGTGTATACCTTGCAAGCAATTCTTCTATAGGAATTTCACTCTCCTTTTGCAGCAGCGAAATCTGAGAATGAAACGCATCATGAAACAAATTAAAACAAAATTTGTCCTTGATCAGAAAACAACGAAATCTTCTACCAAAATTTAGGTGAGCGAATAAAAGAGACATGGCATATCAAACATGATATTTACCTCATCAGTGGGACTTTTGGGATCAGCTTTTGCATATTCCTCCTCCTCAGCTATGGTTGTCTCGTCATCCTGAACAACAAGAGCCAGAAGTTATACTATTTGACTTTTCTTGAACAAGCTACTTTAGTACTTTTAATGTGGAACAGAAGCAAGGCAGCAAGTTAAATACCTTTTCTTCACCATTAGCAAGGACAAAATCTCCATCTTCCTATATTACATGAAAGACAGCCAAGCGGGTGAAAATTAAGGGAAAAAAACAATACAGACTGAGATTATCATATGATAGAAATTAAAGAGTTCACAAGGAAAATGACTCAATATACTCAATTATTTTCAGTCTTCCAAAATTATAAACAGGAAATGAAATTTTGATTTAAAACAATATTATGAAAACTAAACTTGAGTTTATTTTTATCTATTTTATGCTAAAAATGAAGTTATCAGTAGTGATTAATTTTATTTATAAATTTTGTTTAAATAGTTATGTTTTATTAATTTTCTAAATCTATAATATTTTGTGAATTTATAAATTATTGTGCTTTTTAGTTTTAGGCATGCGCCTTGAACTACTATGATATACACATATGAACTTTTAGGATAGCTAGACATGAAAAACATTAAGGAAAAAGGACCAAAAGTTAGCAGAGAAGTGACGTGTGTACATTTTTACCTGTTCCTCATTGAAATCATACAGTAAGTGAGCTTTGGCAGGTTCATCAGGGATATTACTCTGATCTATGGTCTCAGGCATCTCTATCTCTTGCAAATGGTTTTGCACAGGCAAGTCACCATTAACTTCATTCTGTTTTAGGAAGTGGGTATTATGTTGAGCTCTTTAATGACTTTATAATCCATGCATGCAACAACAAACACATACAACTTACACAACGACGACCAGTTTTAACAGTTAAGATGCTCATTCCAGAGTCACTGGTAGCTGAGATGATTTTTTCTTCACCTGCAACAATTACATTACTAAGTAGTAGGCAAGAAAAAATTGCAATTAACAACACCACTTATTTAAAGCTTCTTACTTTCAGCATGATCCAACCCATTAACCACAGTCTCAGATCCAGTTTGACTCGTTTCCGAAGAGTTTTCCCTACTCACTGTAAAAGCAATTATTAGACAAAGTCAAATGCAACAAAAAAAAAAGAAGGAGCTGGTCAGTCCAAACAGTATCTGGACACCTTACAAGTATTTATTAGCACATGCACATTCATGTGTCTAAAAAATTTATATGACTATCAAGATGAAACGAACTAGAGTCGGAATTTAATCTAGAGATGACAATTAGAGAGAATTTTACCAGTCTCTGTAGCATAACGTTTGAGTAGTTCCTCAATAGGAATATCCATTTCATTATGCAAAGCGGCCAGTTCTTCTTGTCTTTCCTCTTCAGTTATAAGAGCTTCATCTTGCTCAATAGTATGTTCATCATCTTCCTAGAACAACATTATCATATGAGTATAGTGGTAATTGCACAACAATTGGAAAAACTTCAAATGACCATCATCAAAATAGCCAAAGGGCACAGTTACAAAAAACAACTAGATGTCATTTTATTATCCTAGAATTTTGAATTGTTCTGAAAAACATCCCACCATTTGAGGATATACATGTCAGGGCCCATCTCAATTGTAAGAGAGCAATTTAAAAGCATCTGAACTTTTTCAATCTTACTTTGAGTTATGATACTTTATATATACATCCATAGTAGTCAAGTGCGCTAAGCGCACCCAAAGCGCAAAGGTCTCGCTTCTCGCTTCTCGCTTAAGCATGTGGCGCTAAATAAGCGATCGCTCGGGAAAAAAAGAGCGCACTAGTTTAAAGTTTCAAAAAATATATATCGGTATAATAAGATAATAGAGAATAAACACTTAAGTCTAATAAATATTAAAATCATCACAAGTCACACTAGCAATCCATAACAAACATTTATAAAGGCAAACATTGATAATAAAAGTTTTAAGAAATTCAAAACCCAAAGACACTAATAATCATTAATCCCCAAAACGTAGCAGATTTGGCAGCAGGGCCACAACTACAAATCATATATCTTCATCGGTGCTTTCAACATATAAGTCGTCATCATCAGTTTCTATATCTTCCAAATCTAAAACTGTTGAATTAGTTGCGGCAGCAAGGCAGCAATGTTTTCAGGAAGTGAGATGAAGGAGACTATTGAATCGTCACTTGTGAAAAACGGCTTTGAGTCAAAGTGTGAAACAATATAAAACGTAATAGAGAAGTTTCATATTTATACTGGCTGGTAGGGTAAAAAATAAGTGGCCCAGATTGGTTTTATTAATTAAAAAACAGCCCATTTAGCTTTACAAAATAAAGCGCTGCGCTCTGGCGCTTTGAACTTCACATAAAGCGAGCTCTTTATGCTCGCTTAAATAGAATAGCGATTTAGTTCGAAGCAAAGCGCTGCAGTGTGCTTTGCTTCAGCGAGCGCTTCGCTCGCTTTTGATAACTATGTATACATCCATGTCATCAGAAATATATGCGGAATGGTGAAGGGGCAAAAGGTCAGGCAAAATCCATCCAATCGCTAAAGATTCTACAAGAACTGAAAACTCATTCCCTTTGCTTGACCATCAAGAAAATGGCTACTCTTTCAGATACAGAATGGTCAAAATACAATTAACTGCATCAGCAGGAACATATGACATTCTATCAGGCTATAAGCTACCTTTTTCATCGCAAAGATACCCAAAAAAATCTGGAAAAAAGGAGCAAGCAATGGCCTTCTTCATTAGATAACAGATTTTAAGTAATACTAATGGTCTAAAGATCATAGAGAAGGCAACTCACTGATTCCTCTGATTTGATATCATAATCATCATCACTTTCTCCAACACCCGATCGAGCTCGAGGAGCTGTGCAGAAAATAGAGCATTGAGAAATTTGACCTGTATATGCCAATTATACTCTACATAAACATTCAATAGGGAACCTTCAGCCTACCCTTGTGTAATTCTACCAGTTCCTCAGTTCGATTTTTATTTCCACCATCAGTCACAGTAGCCTGATCCATAAAAGGATATTGAAGTGCTGGTTTGTCCACTAGATTTTCTGCCAACATGGTAGAGTACCTAATTTCCACCAAAATATGTCGGCAACATATTACCAACACAAATACCTTGATCATGCTCAGTTTAGTCATTTTAGCATAAAATACAGTGTATACCTCTCAGTTTGCCCAAGAAGGAATTCCAACTGTTTATCAAGTGCTTTTTTCTTTTTTACATCCATCTCCGTCTGATGCTTGAATTGCACCTGGTAAAACAATTTTGAAAACTTGAATTCAGCAAGAAATTATTAGCCTAAATAAAGCTGAAGATTAAATGATTATACAAAACACTTGCCAGCTTCTCTATTTTAACCCAGAACTTCTTCACGTCCTTTGAAATACTGAGTGCAACTTTACGCAAACGTTGTTCTTCTTCCTGATCACAGTAAAAGTCTAGAAGTTCAAACCAGAAAATGTAAAGATGACATTGCTTGGAATCTGAACATAATGAAATGCTGACTATTTTTTTTATTTTCTGGGGTTTTTACAATACACTCTTCACTAGATAAAATTTCTCTAAAGTCGCACTCAGTGGAAAAAAAATAAAGGCAGAACCTTCAATTTTTTTTCTTCCCTAGTGACATGATCTAACAGGCCCTTCCCGGCTCTCAAAGCAACCTTCCTTGCCTGAGCCAATTTCCACTTCCTCTCAGACTCAAAGTCCTGCAGATAAACAAATTCATCAGCAAGAAAATAACAAAGGAAATGTGCCATGCCCTTATTTCTAATTAATCAGAAAATCACCTTCGACAACCAAGCCATCTCTTCCAGAACATGATCCCAATGAGTTTTAGGACGACGAGGTCCTTTAGGAGCTTCAAGCACCTATCATCAAATTAACATGAGGGTAATAACTTGCAACATGCTAACTTATTATAAAATAATTTAAACTCAATCCTTTATCATTAAATTATATATGCTTCCTTTTTCACTTCAAAACAATAGGAAAATATTTAAATTTTGAAACAGCCAAAACCTGAAGCAATTACACCACAGGTAAAATTTAGTCATTTGAGGACAACATATATAGTACATTTTGGAAATGGGTAAAGGGGCTCTTAATTATACTTTGCTTCTCTAAAAGAGTGATTTTGCGACAGGTAAAGCATGCATAGCCTAAAACAAAGACAAAACGTTGATCCTTTTTTTCTATGACTGATCAACATTCATTATGACTAAACTATTAATTAGTTTAATGGTCACGTCTTGTAGATTCCCAGAGCTGAAATAACTAGCTATTGATACATAGTCCATAATGTATAAAAGTGAAATAGCATTAATCCAATGTTCCGTAGACAAAAATACAAATAAAATATAACAGCAAAGAATCAGTACAAGAAACTAGAGTGATATATGGGTTCATATTCAACATCAACATACATCATTCTGTATAGCAATAGTGTACTTCAATTGAAGTATGTTATGACCATGTGAGCTAAGTAACCTTACTTATATAATTTGTTTGTTCGAATGGCACAACTCTTTGAAAAGCTTAAACATTTCATGTATTTGAATAGAATAATAAGAAACAAAAGAAAGGTGGAGAAGCTAAATAGATGGTATATGATGAAGAAATTACTAAGTTCCAGTTTACCTTTTTCCTCTTCCTATGCATGTTCTCCTTGGAGCTCGATTCCATCCTATTTCATTAAAAAGATTAAGACAGAGAGCCTCAGTAAACCAGCTAAAAACATGTGCTGATACACATCATCGTCCGAATAAAAGTAGATGCAGAAATCTGAAGAAAAAGAAAGCAGAAAATTAATTCATGCACACCTTTCGTCACTGGTCGGCCTTTTTTTGGGCTTCGTCTGTGAAGTATTAAAAATGTATCCCCAAAATCAACGAAAACATAATCTTTTAGAGGGCATTAATTCTTAATTTCTCCAAATGAACATGTAAACGAGATGGGAAAATGAAAAGCCGGACAAGAACACGGATAGATGAAGACCTCCCCCGTTTCTGGATCTGGAATGCCCTTCGCAGTGAATGTAGAATAGGTCATCGGAGGGTCATTAGAACAGGCGCGAATGCGGAAAAAGAAACGGTGAGACGGTGTTGATGAAGAAGGGGAGGAGAATATGGTGGTTGGAGAGGTTGCAGGTTAGATTTGGTGTTGCAGACGAGCTAGGGTTTGTGTAAGGCGGTGTTTTTGCAAAGAAGGAAGCTTTTTCTGTCTGGTTAATTTCGGGCCGGGCTTCAGTCTTTTATATGGGCTTGTAATAAGTTAATAGAAGCCTTCATATTTTGGAATTAATGTTTTCTAGGTAACTTTGTCACATTTTTCATTTACTTCATATCAGGTTTTGTTATCTCCTGAATTGTTTTCGTCAAGACTAACTATTTTGCCTTTTGTAATGTGACTGCATCTGTTTTGAAATTTTAACTGGACAAGCATGAAATATATCATATCAATTTTCAAATTAAAGAGTAGATATTACATAATTTACATAACCAAATTAACTAAAAACAAAACTTAAGCCTGATAAGTGTGGTTTAAGGCAATAATTGTGTTTGGGAACATATGAATCAAAAACAATTATGAAATATGTAAGAATCGAGTAAGGTAACTAATGATAAAATGACCAACGTATTCATTTACATCACAATTTCTTAAAAAACAGATCAAGAAAAAGACGCGAATTTTTCAACAAAGGAAAAGAAAATTTCATAATTGTGAAAGAACATTAGCGTTGTGACAGTGATCCAAGGTTATACGACCTTAGTTTTTTTGTTTTTTTTCTCTTTTAAAACCGAAAACCGAATCAAAAAACAAAATAGCAAAATGTTAGAACCTAGATTTGAATAAAATTAGTTTGGTTCGGTAAGGTTTGGCTTGGTTCTCAAATTCACTTCGGTTCGATTATTTAGGTTTCTTGCTCGGAAAAAGATTTTCTAATGTTAAGTATCAAACATGAAAGTAATGTTGTTTCTTATTCTCATAGTCATGAGAATGAGATGAGAAAAAAACATTTTCAATCCATACCTTTCATTTTAAAATGAAAAGCAAATATTGAACCAACATTATTCTAATGTTTGATTTCAACATTAGAAAATCATTTTCCTTCTTGCTCTCCCCTTCATTCAACGGCAAATTCTCGTTATTGGGTCGAGTCCGACCTCAGCTCGGTGTTGGACAGACACATGAAAAATGCAGTTATGTCACATCATCAGCATCCTTACTGTATAAATGCCTCATTCATACAACATGAGGTAGCTAATTCTATCCCACTCAACCCATACTCATTTCTTCGTTGATATCTTGTATGTCTTATGCATCGGATAGGCTAGCAACCCAACCTAGCCCCTCTAACCCTTTCTTATCTTCTAGATGAGCTTAACCTGTATCCCACAACATCGTATTTTATAACTATCATAGCTCACATAAAACTCTAAACTTTGGATATGATATGCTATCATGTGTTTATATAGGTTTAATGCATCCAGAACTCCTTGAACTTGTCTTTAGATACCCATTTAGCTCCAAAACATTTTCAAAAGTTTCAAATTACTCATTAAACTTGCAAAAAAAATTCAAAGAACCCCCTGAACTTGCAAAAGTGAACCAATATGTCCCCTAAATGCCACATGTTATATTTTATTTGTTTTGACTTTAGATGTTATTTTTACTTTCTGATCATAAGTTGACAAGCGGCATTAAAGGGGCAGGGTGGTTCACTTTTTACAAGTTCATAATATTATTTGGAACTTTTAAAGGTTTAGAGGGCAAATAAATGTTCAGGATAAGTGCAAGGCGGTCTTAATATATTAAACCGTTTATATATATAAAAAGATCATGACCCTCTCTTAAAGTGGAGATTGATGATGTTGTAAAGTCGAGACAATTTCAATCACCTATAAAAAAATTAAATGGTTAAAATTTAATGCATCGTAAACCTTACAACCTGCTAATATCAAATGTTAACTACTAATTTCAACTTAACTACCAACTAACTTTAGAAAATCCAAATCCATGAAAAAAAATTAAAGTTTATGCAAGGAAAGAGAGCATTAGTGTTAAGGACTTCTACAAAGTGAAGATGATTTTCGTTGAAATCATTTTCCGTAGGATTTCTGAGGTGACAGGGGCTTTTCAAATTTTAAAGCCAGTATTCACAAGTTGTAAAATTATAAGCAAATTTATTAGTTCAGATGGTAAGAGGAGTGGTCTCTTACCTTAAAATAACTTGTTTGAATCAATAATATATATATATATATATATATATATATATATATATATATATATATATATATATATATTCATATTTGCTTGATGCATCATACATTTCCTTTACACATGTTCTATAATTTGTCGCCCAAAATTTTCTCTATTTTTTACTTTTTCCATTTCTCAAGTTCATATCTCAATTATTACCATCTGTCACCTTCCCCTCATCCACTCTACTTTTCATCTCCTACCTATAAGTTTTTTTTTTTTAACTCAATTTGTATATAAAGTTCATTACAGATTAAATTTTTTCTAATAAAATAAAAAGAAAGTTATTTTAGTTTTCAATTTCATATTCAATAATAGGTCTGCTGGACTTGTAATTGTAAGAGTGTGTTTCGCTACATTGAAGAAGTTTGTGGAGGAAGGTCCAAGTCTCCTTGAATAGAATAAATGGCTACGTGATTTACAATGAAATGTAAATATTTGGTGATGTGTGGTTGTGTAGTATAGGTTTCTCATGTAAATGGAAATGAATTAATATTTACCACTTGCAAGCACCATGCTTTTTATATGGTACATCTATTTTTACAACTTGCTTGAGTTGTAGATAAAGTATGGTATTTCAAAAGTTAACGCTCCATAACAATTATGGATGAAATTTTGATTTGAGTTTGCAAATTGTAAAACATATATAATTTTTTTTCACAAGTAAGATAACATGAATTTTAGTATCCGTTCAGTAAATTCACTAGATAATTTTTCTTTTACTTTCTCGGTGTTAAACAACAGTTGTAACAAACATTTATAGCTTTTTACTATTTCGGATAAAAAAAAAATGATCATCAACATTAAAAGATGAATAACTGCGATGTGTCATAAAAGATGATTTCATTGTTGATGAATAAATATTGGAAAAGCTGTTTTTGACAGCATAATTTTAGTAAAAGTGAAACTTTATTTATCTGCAAATAAAAGCTATTAATGTACAAATTCAATTACTATAATATGAGACCTAAATAACAGGTGATGGCCATGGTCTAGTTATTTCATCCATTTTTTTCTCCCGTTTGTTATTCTTCATATGTATATAATTAATGAATTGGGGACGAAATAAACAGTTTAAAAAAGATTTGTTTTCTTATTTAAACATGTTAATTAATCACACTTGAACTTGAATTCATTTTTTAATTATAAAATAACAAAAAATTATTATCAAACTAATTTACATTTTTCTCGGTCTACCAAACAGAAAAGTTCTGTTTCAAAAAGCATTTAATGACGCAATTTCTAGTATATTAGTTGAGGCTACTTTGATATGTTTAAATTAAAATGTATCACACTACTCTTACTCGTAACAGTTGATAGTTTAATAGAAATCATTTAACTTGGTAAAAGTATACCAACTTGTTCATAAATGTTACATGTCAACTTATAATTGAACAAAGAAAAATAAAAATAATTTCATCTTTGAATTATTTTTTTAAAAAATGCCTTATTAGGAGGCATACAATAATGATAAAGATTTTTTTAAGTTGAGATTTGATATATTTATAAATTTATGTGAATCTCAATCATTTATTCAATTTTAATTATTGAGATTTATGTGCACCGTGAATCCCACAATCAACTAAAGTAAAATCATGATGAATGATTTAGATTGATTGAAATTTACAAATATATCAGATATTAAATTTAGGAAAATCTTTACCGACATGAATAAAATGTAATCAAGTCTCATTTTCTAGGATCTAAAGTTTTTCTCCAAATTAAGTTGTAATATTTTTATTTTATGGGGTATTGATTTATTTAAATGATTAATTACTTATTATGTTTTCATCAACTGAGATGTAATTTATCGTGTTTGGTACATGTCATATACTTTTTGTATTAAGAGCATTCTATTGCGCCAAATACATCAACACCTTCTTAAAGTTGATTTAGAAATCCGGATACCACCCTCTACTTTTAAAAAAACTAGCTACCTCCCTTAACTTGCAAAAAAATGCATCAGTTTGCCCCCTCAATGTCAACTGTTGATTAGAAAGAGAAAAATCAGAATAATGACATATTTGAAAAGTCAAATCAACCAGATTCTGACACGTGGCGTGAGGGGGGGAGGGGTTTAATCGGTGCATTTTTGCCAAGTTACGGGGGTAACTGGTCCTTTTTCCTAAGTTAAGGAGGGGTCATTGATCTTTTTAAAAATTGATGGTGGCATCCGATTTTCTGAACCAACTTTAGGGAGTGTTGATGTATTAACCATTCTATTATTCACTTGTTATTGTACATGCCATCACACGTCATTATTTAAAAAATTCTGCATAAATCGTACAAATTTATAAGTAAATACTTAACAAATATAACTATCAACGAGAAATTGATACGGAGGATCAAGTTATTTGACATGCACTTTAGACGTCCAATACACATTCCGTTCGATGCACACAGCAAATATTAAGAGTCCAAAATAATTGGTCCTCAATATTAATTACCATGTATTTAGTTGATATTGTTTTATTAGTTACCTAAAAAAAGAGCACTTTCCATGGGCATTTCTCAACAACCAAGAACAAGCCAAACACAACAAAAAAGAGGTAAAGTTAGTTCAGTTTACTTGGAAGCAGCAAAACCGGTAGCAGAGTGGAAGCTACAAAATATTTAAATATACACCAAGAGAAACCCAAAATTAAATACCTATACTTTATAATAATAACAAACTATAAAATAAAATAATAAAATTGAGATTATAATAAACAATAGAATGAAAAGGTGATGACACCAAACAAACGAAACAAAGGGAAATAGAGAGAGAAGGAGAGGGGCATTCATGTCCCATGCATGGATTCAATTGGATGATTTATGCATTGATACATAGACGAATTTGATTTCAAAGAGTATTTTTTGTGCATATTTAGAATTATTCAATCTTTTGTTGCTGATTTCCTTCTCTCTCTAACAAATTTTCCATCTCTCTCCTTTTTTAGCCTCTTCCTCTCCTTCTTCTTCACGCCGCCGACCTTATTACCAACAACAATCAGTTTTTACTAGCCCACTCTCTTTGCATTCTCTCTAATTTACTACCGATTATCTTAATTTCAATCCGATCATCCCTTTTCAGGATTTTCCTTTTTCTTCACTCTATGAGCTATGGCTTCCTTCTCTCTTTAATGCTTGCTGACTCCGCTGTCTGTCTATCTGTCACTGGTATGTATTTTCGGTTTCACTCTTCTTCCTGCATTGTTGTTTTCTCTATTGGATTTCTGTTGTTTTCGCCTTTTGTGTTGTAAGGGTCGGATTTTTATGTTGTTTTTTTTTGAATTTTTTGTTTTGATTGTTGATGATCGGTGTTTTTCGTCTCTCTGGGGTTTGGCTTTTTTGTACGACTCGATTGATTTTAGGTCTTGGCTTTAGTGCAATGGGATTTCTGTGTTGTTGTTGTTGTTTGGACGTAGATTCCGAGGAAAAGGTGTTTGAAAATGGCTTGATCACTGTAACTGTGGTGATCGTGCCTTTAGACTGACACCTGGACTCTCTGTTCTTGAACTGCGGTTTTTCTATCGATTGATTTCTGCTGTAGAATCTGATACTATTATAATCTGATTTGTTATTATTTTTTTGTTTTTTGTTCTGAAAGTTCATCATCTGTTGGGTGTTGTTCTTAGAATTGAGGGTAATCAACTGCGGATCGTCTTCAACTTTTGATTCTTTGACAATGTAGGATGTTAATCTGATAATCATGTGATGATTCAGTTTCGATCGACGAATTACATTACTATTTTTATGATTTCGAAAATCTCTGTTTCGCAGGGCTTTTGTGGATCTACATTGCCTTGTTTGTTTACCAGAAAACACATATAAAATGGAAGGTGGAAGAACTGAACAAGACTTCGACGAATTGGAGAAGCTTCTTGGCGAGATACCGAATGTTACTTCTGAATCTGCACCGAAAAGTGCATCTCTGAACGGTGCCATTTCTGTGAACCCTTATAAAGGGCCTCTGATCGAAAAGGTCCATAGTAATGGCAATCTGGATGAAAGGAAAAGGCTAAGTACTAAAACACAAGGATCTCCAATTCGAGGGATCGAAGAAGAGGACAATAATCTACCTGATGATCAATCATTGACATCAGCATTTGCAGATTTGAACTTCAACAGTGGAAGCGCTTCAGCGAATTTCAAGTCCTCTCCTATGAACGATTTCGTCCCGAATTTGGCGACGAATGCTCCATCTTTCCAGCTCCCAAACGGAATGTGCTATGGATTTGACGAGTCTAACCTCGCAAAAGCAGACCACGAAAATTCGAAGTTGCTAAAGCAGATGTCTGCTGGTTATTGCCAGCCTCAGCCAATGGAGAATTATTCCGCTGCATTGCCATTGGCAAATAACGTGCAAGGTTTTCAGTTTCTTTCCAATGTCACTTTGCCTAGTGTCGAGTTCCCGTTAATGTCTGACCAGCGGCAATACTATGCTGACGTACAATCAATGCTTCCTTGCTTACATTCTCAGCAACTGAACCATCCTCGTATCAGCTGGAGAAATATCGAAGAGGAGCAATTTTATAGGCACCAGCAGTACTTATATCTTCAGCAGCTGCGAAATCAACGAATTGAAGCTCAGCTTCCTATTCAGGCAAATGGAAATGTACCCTCGAAGCTGATGAATCGGTACTTCGAGGCGCCGATATCTCATGAACTTCAGCAATCTAATCAAGACCCTTTTTGGAACAATTATGCCGCGTCAAAGGGTTTCAACGTTTCAGACAAAGTAGTTAAGCAGTTTCCTGAAAAGATTCTCACTCGATCACAAGGACGTAACACTCTGAAAACTGTTCTATCAAATGATTCACTTGCCAATCCCAATCACAATGGGAGAGTTCTACCGAATGGTCATCTTCGCTATCAGTTGGATCATTTGAGCTCATGGAGTTTGCCCCCTGAAATCGCGGATTTCAAAAGCTCGAATCTTAGGCCTCAGCCTCAGAAATATGATTTCATAGATGAGATAACAGGCAGGGTCTATCTCATGGCAAAAGACCAACACGGTTGCCGCTTGTTGCAAAGGAAATTTTCTGAGGGCACTGAACAAGATGTTGAGAAGATTTTTCTCGAGGTCATTGAACATATTGTCGAATTGATGACAGATCCTTTCGGGAATTATTTAGTGCAGAAGTTGCTCGAAGTTTGCAACGAGGAACAGAGAATGCAAATTCTTCGTGCTGCCACTAGAAAACCTGGGGAGCTTATTAGGATTTCATGTGATATGCATGGGTTTGATCTCTTTCTTTCTCCGTGTATGATAAAGATTCGAACTTTTTAACGTTCCTGTATTGATTAAGTTGTGTTTTGTGACCATAGGACTCGGGCTGTTCAGAAAGTAATCGAAACTCTCAAGACCCGGGAACAGTTCTCGTTGGTGGTATATTCTCTGAAGCCTGGCATTGTGACTTTAATTAAGAATATGAATGGTAACCATGTTGCACAGCACTGCTTGCAGTATTTATCGCCTGAATATTGCGGGGTAAGAGACGTAAATATTTAAAGCACTTTTTTCAGTTGATTTTTTTCTTAATTATTTTGCTTGAAACATTTTCAGTTTGCACATCTTCGTGTAAAACTCGTAACCGGGGTTGCGAAAACGTTGTTGGATTGCTTTTCTGTAACAAAATAGACAATACCAAATTAGATCACATTTTTCTATATATACTTATTAGTAAGAACTTTGTGCTTTATGCTTTTTTTGTTTCAGCTGTCTATGAGTTTTGTTTCCATTTGGTTCGTGTTACCTGTTTTTTGCATTTTTATAGTAAGGTGTAGTATGTTCTCTTTGCCCTTTACAAACCAGCCTATCTATTTTCATTACTTTCTAGTTTCTCTCTAAAGGGATCAATTTGTCTATAACTTGACAGTCATTCAGACTTTTGCATGTATTATGGTAATCCTTATTAAAAGACAGAGAAAGGAAAAGACAAACTCTCGAATTAGTAGCATAATGAAGCTTATTGAGTGTTTCTCGTTACCCTAGTTTTCAACTTTTGTACATCTGAGAATTTCGATGTATGCAACCATTAAGGAAGCTCTTGTCTTCAGATGTATCGAATATTCCTTTTTTTCGTTTTTTCACAATAGATAGAAGCAAGTGCCTGGACCTAACAAGGGCTATTTGTGGTTTTCTTTTGCAGTTCCTTTTTGATGCTGCAATCGCCAACTGTGTTGAACTTGCTACTGATCGCCATGGCTGTTGCGTACTTCAAAAATGCCTTAGCCATTCTGAGGGAGAGCAAAGACAGCATCTAATCAGTGAGATCGCGTCAAATGCTCTTATTCTTTCTCAAGATCCATATGGGTACCGATTCTTCGTTATTTTCCTTTTTCCTATGACTTACCGATGTGATAGTTGAAAAGCTGCATACTTTTCACTGTTCAATGAAATATAAATGAAAGAAAATATTCATGTAGCAAACCCCATCTGCATTTATGAAAATATGATTTTGCGGTAAACGTCTACTGAAATTAATGTTATTAAATTCCATGCATCCTAGTTTGTGTAATCATTCTATTTAGAGAAAGGTTCTTGTTTCCTAAAGTCAATGAAGAGATTTTCTGTCGAACAACTTTTCTGTCGCATTGGTCTAGAAGATGGTGTAGTATTGTGACATAAATTTCGATTTTTTGCAGGAATTATGTCGTGCAGTTCATCTTCGAGCTTCGGCTGTCTTGGGCAGCGGCTGACATTGTGGAGCAGCTGGAGGGAAATTTTGGAGACCTGGCTATGCAAAAGTACAGCAGTAATGTGGTAGAGAAGTGCTTGAAATATTCAAGCGAAGAACGGCGTGCTCATATTATACGCGAGCTGATAAATAATGTTCACTTGGATCAAGTCATGCAAGATCCTTACGGCAACTATGTTATCCAAGCAGCACTGCATCAATCCAAGGTTTATAAGTTGTTTTTCTTCAGCCTCGCCATTCTTCCTTTATAAACACCGTTGCCTTAACTTGTTTATTTGTTCGACGCTAATATTATTATTATTATTATTATTATTATTATTCGTCGCATTAAATTCCGATTGTGTTGAGTAGGGAGCTCATCTTGCTGCTTTAGTAGAGGCCATAAGACCTCATATTCCTATGCTTCGAACCAGCCCTTATGGAAAGAAGGTCCTCTCGAGTAACTGTTTCAAGAAGTAATATAACAGGTATTATATAGCGTGTTTCTTTATTTTATTATCGTTGTGCCTTTTTGTCGCTGTTTCTGACATTTGTCGCAGGGGCTTATGTAGGCTTTAACTCGAGTTTTCATCAAGAAGTTGCTGTAAATTCTGTAATAAGCATGCAGGTAAAGAAAAGCTCTGTACTAGGCTGAATGGCTTCTTGCGGTGGAAAGATTATGTGACTGATATGTTTGTAGATGAGCCATTTTTGGTTTCTCTCTCATTTTGCATAGAAATAAAGGGAAAATGTGAAAATGTAGAGTTCATTTTGAGGAGGAATTTTCGTAATGAAGAGAATTTATTGAGATCAAGATTGAATTCTTGGTTGGCAGTTAAGAATTGTGCTTCACGTTAGCTGCTTTGGCATTCACTTAATGTCTAATGAACTTGTTATATGTTTTCTCTTTGTATTAGAGCCCGAGTACACGCTCTTATCGAGTTTTTAGCCGATTTGATGAATTTCGGATTTTTGTCTGAACAAAATTTATTGTGTACATAATAATTGAAAAGATTTGGTAGTTGATGACATTGAAATCATTAGAAAAAAGACTTGCAGGCATGGTGTGAGAATATTTCATTTCAAAATTAGTCGAGACACGATATCGAACACGTATAAGCGGTTGGGTGACTAACTCTACTAAGATTGAAAGGGGAAAGAGGGACATTAAGCACGAACCGACTAAAATTTTTGACATGAAGTTTCTTTGTGAGTGATTTTTTAAGCATCAAGAACATGTAAATAAAACTCTGATCAAGAAAACTGGTATGTTTTACAAGTCATACGTTGATCATTTACTTTCAACTAAACAACTTCAAGGAAGAAAACAACGCCTCTAAAGAAATCCTTCCCTGCATTATTGAAAAATATGCAATGCCTCGTTGCTTCGAGAATGTGGATATAAATAGCTCAGATGGGTGACAACATAGTCGGTCCTCACATTTTGAGTCATATAAAAAGTAAGGTCACTTTAGTAAGAAAATTTTACATAAAATTGAATTTTTTTTTATTAAATATCAATTAAAAAAATACAATTTTAATATTTTTAATTTTAACTTAATTATTTAAATCATTTTATATTAGATAAATTCGAAATATTTTTAAGAACATAATAAAAAAATCTGAGCCTTTTTTTTATGTGGATCATGGGCATTTGCATTCCTAGCCTATACCCATGTGTGAGCACGGGATTTTGTACCAGCTCGCGCGTTCAATGATGATAGCTTTTCGGGATATTTATTCTCGAATCACACGATTTTCGACCGTCCGACGATCTTCAAATGGGAGTTTTCCTCGTCTCTGAATTTAAAAGAACTTTAATTCAGAAAATTAATTAACAAATATAAAAATACACAAAAAATAATTCGAAAACGCAGCCGAAAGCCGGATCCGGAGTCTCGCCAGGTCCCTGGCGAGGCTCGCCAGCCAGTTTGGCGAGGCCTGCCTCTCTGGTAAGCTCGCCAGTGGGTTTGGCGAGGTCGCCAAACTCTTTGGCGACCCCGCCAAACATTTTTGCTTTTTTTTGGATTTTCCGGGATTTTTCTATAAATAGCCGGACATTTTTAGATTGAAGGAGGCTTGAAAATTTAGAGAAAAATCCTCTCTTTCAGATAAAAAAATACAGATAAAAATACTTTCTTTTATTCTAAGTTTTTTTGGATCCAAAACACATTTAGATCCTAAATTTCTTCATCTTAAAACTCAAACTTCTTCATCTTTTTTTCTTAAAATATCCTCAATTATTCTCGGGTCTAAAACAAATTTAGAACTCGAGTCTGATTATCTTTTGGATAAATAAACATGTATTTTCCAATTAAATTACACTAAAATTTCAAGAATTAAATGAAGATTTTTTGAACTTTTTCATCAACAATTTCATCTAAACTAAAGGACGAGGTGGACTTCCAAAGGCTGAACGGATACGTCGAAGTGGATTCATACCGCAAGGGTAAGCTTTTGAGTTCCCAGAGTTGCGAATTTCATGCTTTCATCTTCTTCTGATTTTATTTGTGAACCTAGGAATTATTTCACTTATTATTATTGTAAATGTTGTAATATTCTTCTTCTTCTTCTTAATATTTTATTTCTTCTTTTTTTATTTATTTTGTATGTTAGAATACCTCAACAAAGGGAAATATTATTCTCGGATAACAGACCTCAGCTTATGCCATTTGATCATTTTCACTAATAAAATTGATCAACATACGTGTAAATAAAAATGACATATTTTTATTTAAAATAATAACTTTAAGCCGTCGATGTTTTAATTAGGTCACACGGGCCTCTCTAAAATCAAATCGAACATATGTATCATATTTCGTGCTAACCTTTGTGGATGCAGGTTAGATGTATGCCTAGGATTTACTTTCCTTCAAGTATTGCATATTTTTTACGGAAATTGTAATTAATAAGGTAGCGGGCGGTTGCATCCCCCGTTTTTGAAAACCTTGTAATCTTTATTTTTCGCATTTATTTTCCGCATTTACTTACTGCTTTGTGGATGATTTATTATTTCGCATTGTGAATGGTTTATAATTTTGCAATACATGAATCATGCATATAAAGTCTAAAAACGACCTAAGTGCAAATATGCATAATTAAGAAAATACGATTTTCTGTAGATGTAATATAATGTGATCACTTAAGAAATAAACAACATATCCCGAATCCGAATATCTGTGTCTTAGTAGGCAGTCCCCCGGACGTTAAGCCTCACATGACTCTAATTCCTGGAAATAGCTAATTCAGGTGACGACTCCACACTAAGAGACGGCGGATTGGGTTCGAACCGATCTAAAAATTTTTTTCGCATTCTCTTTCAACCTTTTTCCCAGGTCCCCGACCCGGTGCTTCTTTTTCAAATACCCCGATGGACCGCGCCTCTCATCTCCACGCGCTCTCTGCCTAACTCTCCGTGTTGCCCGCTCACACCATGGCCCGCGCTGGGTGACTAGTGCAATTATTTATGAATATTTTTAGTTGATTTAACCTATTATTTCCGACACTATAAAACTTACTCGAGGAATGGTGTTTGCAAGAAATCCATATGAATACACTTCTGATAAAAAAAAATAAAATAAAAAATCAGGACAGATTATATGAAACATATCGTTTTTCTGCTGACTTCTCTTCCTTCTTGTTGAAAGACTACGTGACATTATACATTCGGTTTCACAGAAACAATATAAATCATCCAGTATTGTTTCAAACTCGCAATAAATATGATGCTATGGCCAAAATCAAACAATATAACCTTGTGATCTGATTTTCAATTGGCAGCCAGTCACTACTTTTATCTAAATTTCAATCGTCGTAACAATTTGATTGCTGTACTCTGCGAGGTCAATCGATGTCTCTAGTTCTTGTTGAATATGCCGAATATCGATTTAATGGCATTGATGGCATTCTCATTGATAAATGACTCGTCAAACCTTTTTAGAAGAGTATCAAATTCCTCCGATGTTCTTAGATTTGCTAGGTCCGGATCTGTCCGAATCCTCTGTTAAGAGTGTCAACATTATCAACAACATCATTAAATAGCCTAATAAGTTATTAAGCAAACTTATCAGCATCATGGTGATTTTGTAGTCAATTTATTACCTTGAAGTCTTCATATCCTGCTTGCAAGGCATCTTCAAGTGCAGACAACCCGGCTTTTATCTGGAACCAGAGATCGAAAATAAAACATGATTTTGTCGTCAATTTTTTTTTTTGTGGTTTCCGATTTTGATTTACACTATTAGTATCCCACAACTCGATATGCACCAAATAATGCAGTAGCAAACAGAAAGCTATAATATTGCAGCAGAATGCAACTGTCAAGATGATTCACCTGATTAAGCTTTGAATAACAGCAGGCCACATTATAGCTTGCCACGGAAGCTTCATTTAGGTCTGGTTTTGAACCCAGTACTGATTCAAATTTCTCCAATGCTTCCTCATATTTGGCATTTCTACATCGATTAACAAAGACGAAACAAGCAGACAGTTTCAGCTGAATAGTACTTTTAAAACGAGCAGTTAAGCGTAATAGAAAGCAAAGGTATCCTTACTTGTACAGCATCAACCCTTCGCGAAGATCCTTCTCTCGTTGTTGTTTTTGTTCTCTTTTCCTCAAAGCATTTTGCGTCTGAAACCAATTTTTAAAATTTATAGGCGCAACAAGTGAGTTTTCCTCGCATTTATGAGATTTAAATTATAGTTCAACTATACTCACTTGAATTTCTCTCACTCTGTCACTAATAAAACCAGAGTTCCTCTCAGCTCTGATAATTTCCTTTTCAGTTAACTCACCTGCACTTTCAATTTTCCCTACACAGTAGAAAACCCAGAAATGTCCATATAGTTGAGTCAATTGCATACTTAGTAGTTGACTAATACTAGCACACAAAATATTGAAAGCAAATTCAGCCCTTAAACTTGACTCATTTGAGATATTGAGGTCTCTTCAGCTTAATATCTCTCAGGTTTTAGAAATGTGTTAAGCCAAAGATTCAAAGAGCAAACAGGAATCTAATGGAAGATGAACTAACCATATCTCTTCTGCATTCTCATCAAAAGTGGACCAATTCTCTGACGGATGGTGTACATAGTCCTTCCATACTCAGCAGCAGGCCATATCTCTGTCCCGAACACAGCACTGCACAAATTTTAGAATTACTTGTCACGTTCTCGCCCTAATTTCACAGCAATTCCATCACAATTGCTCAAAAAAAGGACAAAAACGCATCATAAAATAACTATCAATACGATTAAACCAATCAATTAGTCAAATTCTTATACAATATTCTGAAAATAGAGAGGAAACCTGGTAGCAAGGACTTTATCTCCAACAGTGAACAATCCAGACTTATCAGCAGATCCACCAGGCGCAATAGCATCAATGTAAGTGCCGCCATCTCTTCCCTTAGCAAACTTGAGTCCAAGAGGCTGAGTCAATTCAACTTCGTACTCTTCATACACTTCCTCTCCTCCATCGGTTTCACTTGACGGCTTGGATTCGGTTTCCGACGCTCTGACGATGAAATTGGAAGGTTTGAGGAAATGTGTAGAGGAGAAGGAAGATGGATTGCTGAAAACTGGGGAAAGTTTGGGAAAGAAGTGAAGGGAGAAAAGAAGCGGGTTGGTTTGGTTAGAGGAGGGGGTTATAGATCGCGGAAATGGCAAAGAAGAATAGAAAGATGGAGCAATAGACATGGCTGGATGACAGGTTCCTTCTTCTGCTTCTTCTTGTCGTTGTAGTAGAAGCTGAAACTTGAGAGGTGAACAGATTTGGATGAGAATCGACAAGTGGTTTCCATTTGGAGAGATGGATTGAGAGCTTCACACTAGTGGCTCTCATACATTCATGCTATATCATTTCTTTCAACCATATTTTGCCACGTGTCTCTTCCTAATGTCTTCAAGTCTTTTAGCCACCGTACAAGAAAAATATACCTCACCTATTCCAATATTGTTTTGACATCGTTTTGTAAAAATATTTCTCTTAATTCATTTTGTATAAATATGTCTGTGATTCTGAAAGTTAATGAATATATGATTTTTAATTTGAAATTATTTAATGAAAAGAAGTTATATTATACATTTTGATTGAAATTCTATTTAATAACATATAATACATATTGGTAATAAATTTTAAAATTTTTTTGAAGTAAATTTTTTTTAATTACAATGTGATGAAAACTCTAATAAAATCACAATAAAATAAAAAATTTATGAAAATTACTTCAATTTCGATGTATAATTCTAAAATAATATGGTTAAATTATAAAATTGTTTGGTTGATTAAAATACCTTGGAACATTGATATTTTTAATGGAAATTTATTTTTTATCAATTATTGATAACTTTTTAAATCACAAACATCATTTTGCAAAAAAAAAAAAAAATCACAATAACCTTTTTACAAAATAATTAAATCACATGACATGTTTTTTAAATTTATCTTTTTCTAACCTTTTCGGGTGAAATGTTATGTATGGTAAAAAGGAAAGGAAATTAGTGTTAGAAGCTTATTTATTTGAAAAAAAAATTGCATTTAGATTATTAATATATTTTCCACCTTCTATCTTTACGAATAAAGAAAATAAAATTACGTAAATGATAATTTAGTTAGTGTCCCATATGTTAACTCCACACGTGTTAAAACACACAAAGCTATGAGTTATTATTAACAATTATATGATTGGTTCGACCAACAAAGTCGCGCGAGATTCAACTAAAATAACCAATTTATAAAGAATTCATTGGATGACTCAATTAGCATTCTTTAAATCTTACTTACGGTGTTTGGAAAGGTTTAATTTAAAAGAATTCAATTCAAAACTTTGTTAAGCTCCATTGTTCGAATTATTTTCTTTATTATACACCATCCAAACAAAGACAACATCAACACCGATGTCAATGTTGCATTATTTCTTCTTTCCCTTGCAGCACTCCTTTCCTTGATCAGGAGTCTATATCAATCTTTTTAATTCCTTCAAGTTTCCCATTCCAGTTTTCTTTAGTTTCTACGAAACTAATAGTGGAGAGTGAGGCTCTGGAACATTTCCACCCATCTTAAATAAATTCAACATATTATCTTCCTATTCGACCAATCCTCTCGCGGGTAATCAATCTTCGATTCTGATGGTGAAAATTCCACAATATATTTAAATTCGCCCACATGCATCCTCATCGGAGTTATCTAATCAATGTGAACCTCAATAATTTTTTCATTAATAAATATTACCACCTTCCTTTTTTGATAACTGCCTTTTCAGGATTTTTGAATTTTTTTTAAATAAGCGTTGTCTAAGGTTCTAATGCACATTCTGCTTATTTTATTCTTATTTAATGTACATTGAAAATGAAAAAAAATGAAATATCAAATCAACTTTCAAATGAATAAAATCATAGTGATAAATAATTATTTTTATTATCTTAATTAATTAAACATTAATATTAAGAAGCAGCTTTAAGATGACAGTTATTTAAAAAAGAAGGTAGTTTTGTTTACCAACAAAAGTCAAAGTACTCAAATGTATTTCATATCAATTGGGGGACATCATGGAATGTAGCCCAAAGTACCCAACTCAAGCCCAACAAGAAGATAGGGCCCAGAGCCCATATTCTTAATCTAGATGTCCCTGAGAAAGGGAGACTCCACAGAAGTCATAACAAAAGGAAGTCTCAATCACTCCATACTTTTTATATTTCCTTCTATACTCAAACTATACCTAGATACTAATATAGACATTGGAGGAGTTTCAAATAACCTCCGGTTGTCACCTCAAATGTGTACATGTTATAAGTTTACGGGCTTTGAGGATAGATTTCATACGAATAGACTATTTCAATATGTTCGAATTAGACACCAAAAACATTTGAGCAATAGAATATAACCAAAAGAATTATCTTTCCACCCCACGTGACAGCTCAATTGAGTTATAAACCATAACCAAAAAAGATTTACAAATAGAACCCATACCTAGTATGGATAGAGGCAAAAAGGGAGACTTTTTTATGCCGAAGAATTTTACCATAGTTTATTTGAACGAGGAGTTCTTATTAAAAAAATTCTAAGGTGATACCAAGATAAATATCACCTACACCTATGCTTAAGTCTACACCTAAACCCCTAAGCCTACACCTAGTCAGGCTGCCCTAAACATATGCATATATCTAGACCCACATGCTACCATCATCATCGTTACTTTTGGCTATAAAAGGGGAATACATCTCTTCCATAAGGTAACTCTTAACACCCACAAGAGACATTCATCTTTCTCTACCTTAAGGACTGATTTAAGTATCAGAGGGGCTTCGCTGGAATCCCGACCAAGTCTTGTTTTGTGGCTACTCAACGAGAATCTCAATGGAGCACGGAGGATCTCAAAGAACCCGAAAGATCCTAGGAAGAATGGAGTTCGATCTAGATGTCATTTGGGCACCATAAGGTTTACACAACTATTAGAATAAAAATATGTTCAAATCAAATTTGTTTAGCCTAAATTAATTGAGTTGGGTTACAACGTATTCATTTGCATCAAAACAAATAAATAAAATGGAAAACCATATTCATGAAAAAAATTAACTCCTAACAAGCTACTCCATCCCTTTTAAATAAGTATCACTCTAATGTTGTTTACCAATACCAGTGTCACATTAATGAAGATAATAAAAATACTTATTTCCTCATATGATTTTTGTTAATTTGAAAGTTGATTGGATTTTTTATTTTTTTTATCATTTTCAATATGCATTGAGGGTAAAATGGACAAAATGTGCATTGAAATCCTAAAACAACACTTATTTAAAAAAATTTCAAAGACTTTAAAAAAACTCTTATTAAAAAAGGGAGGATTATACATTTGTTAAATTTTTGATCAATTTTTAAAGAATATTTCAGGAATACGAGGAATAGCTATATCTTATGAGCAATAAGAGCCGGGTATTGCAAACACCTTACGATATGATTGCATCATGTGACATCACCATTCACCGCATTATGGCGTGAACCTAAAAAAGTGTCACTAAATAACATACTGATACAAATTTTCATATTTGCGACGATGATTTTGTCGATGAAAGTTAAGTATTAACAAAAAGGATATCTGTTAAAATTTCGTTGATAAATATATTTTCAGATTGTGGCATCATTGCCTCAACATTATGTTATTCATAGGCTTTTGGGTCCACATTTTGCGCAATTGATGGGCACAATTTTTTACACTTTTGACGTGGGTGTCCATCAATACAACTTTAAAGAGTTTGGTGGGTGGCATCTTTATTTATGGAAAGGCAGAAACTTTATTCAGTTCTTTTATTAGTCTATAATATTTTATCGAAATCGACAACATAAAAAATTACCTCACTATTAATTTAAAATAACTTATTCATCCTTTATAATTTAAGTATAAGATAACATTTTTTCTCTTGATTATATATTTATAGTTTATCATACTAATAAAAAGAACACCCACTAAAAAAGTAAAACATCCGTGTTAAAAAGCAGTTGCCTAGGTGAGGTATTTTGAAACGCCATCATGATTTTATACAATTGAGCGGTAAAGGTAAAAAATGTTATCACAAACTAGAAAAAGTACTGTCAAATACCAGAAAAGTGCCGTCAAATCCCAGAAACTATTGCCCAATCCAAGAAAAGTATCACCGAAATTCAAAAAATATTACTACATAAATTTTTTGTTTTATTATATAAAAATTTATATGGTAGTTAAATTTATTATTCTAATTCATTTATAAATATTAAAAAATACTAAATAGTCTAATCCCCATCTAGATCTCGATTAATTCTCACTAAATCTTAAAAATTTTGATCGTCTGATTAACGTCTAACGCCTTTTAAAACATTCGGGGACATTTTCAAAACCCGGAGATTCGTAGCATTTAAAAAAAAAGGTAGGTGAAATGACCACTAAAATACCATCAATATATCCAACCTTATCTCTATCTTTGAAAAACACGAGAGAGTTCACATGCCTTTGTCGCTTGCTTTGGATGCTTTCAAGAACAAAACAATAATTTTATTTTTCATGGGCATATAAGTATTGCTACTGCAAGTGGTGTCTATTGATTTATCATATTAACCCTAATCTCATGCCGCCTTATAAATCATCTACTCTTCTCTTCACTCTCTCATCAACCACCTTTCTCCATTCCTAATTTAAACCCTATTCATGCTATGCCTATCATACTACCACATTTGCTATGTTTCATGCAAATTTGGAATACTACAAGATAGAGTTGAGTACTTCTTGGAAGATCATGGGATGGGAGGTGTCGGGAAAATGATAGTTATAGATGAGTTGCTTGGAAAAAGTAGTATACCGGGAGATCTTCTAGGCTCTGATTCTGAGACGCTCTGTGCGACTTACTGGAGTTGAGAATGATTTAATGAGAGATTGCTGATTCGTTAGGCTTGAAATTTGATGTGAAGGAAATCACCGGAAGAGCAAGTCAATTGTACGGGAGATTGAGGAGTCTTCGATACTCATCATTCTTGATGATACATGAAAAGAACGTATTGTACAAAGTGTTTATAAATCGAGCAAAAAATTTCATGGATTTGTCAAAATGCATGATGTGGTTCGAGATATATCTCTTGCCATTCGATAAATAGTCATGGTTGAAGTCAATATTTTTGGATTTAGCAGTGAAGCTGATATAACATTTGTCTGTTGAAGACTCCTCAGTTTTGCAGGACTTGCTTACAATACTTCCACAATTTCAAACTCAGCATCCTCTTTTTTTATAATGAAAGCCTTCGAAATATATTATATTTTTCCAAGCATTATTCATCTATCTCTACAAATATAAACTCAACATTCTTCTCCTTCTCATACAAAGAATATACAACCTTTTGTATTGGGTTTCTCTGAGCATTATTCATTTATTATTAGTTGTTTGTTGTCCAGGCTACAAACTAGATTCTTTCAGGGACAGCCACTAAACTAGATCTATTGGTTTGGGAAACTTTCCCTCTCTATATAATTTCGACACATGCATTATCTCAACTTGTTAGAGAATTTTATGCATATGATAAGAAATTTATTGTAAGCCACCAAAGATTTAATATTTGATGAAATGATAGAAACAGAAATTTTGTCAATTTTATTTTGTTGTATGATCCAAACCGGAAGGCTTTCCACAACTTATCCCTCACTATTTAACTTGTTATTAAAATTGACAATTTATCCTCTCAATTGCATCAATTTCAAAGTGTTAATATGATATACTTTTGACATTAGGCCTAATACTATAAGACCATTACTACAGTAGAACATCGATAAAGTATTATTCGATAAAATAATATTGTCATTAAATAAATATTTTTCTCTGGTCCCGACTTGGATCAATTATATTAAATTAATATCTCGTTAAATGTATTAGATAATAATTAAAAATAAAGTATTGAATGGCCATAAAAAAATGTAACGTAATAATTATTATAATAAATCCAGAATTTATATATATTTTTACACCAATAATTATTTTTTCTTAAAATATGAATTTATAGTTAGATTGTTTTTTCTTCTCACTAAAATCATTGGCAATCTGATCCTTAACTTTTTGAAGAGTGAACATAATTTCCGGAATATTTTGTTCATGTTGTACCAAATAGTTTGACAATGTAGTCATTGCTTGAAATGCCTCCTTTGACGATACATGTGGGACAATGCTATTATTATCTTGTTCAAGATCATTCTTATCATCGTTATTTAGTACAGATTGAATGATCTCTTCCTCTGTAGGTGATTTCATAACTGCATCATTCTTGTTAGGATAATTCAAAAGATGTTCAATATCCATCACATTTTTATATCTTGGATTATGGTTTAAACATTTAGCATTTTTCTTTTATAGTTAACATAAAATCTCTTCCTATTCTATATACATGAATACAATTACATATATACAATACATTACACTAAATTTTCTTACATTTCCAAGATTTGAATATAATAATGAATAAACAAATATTACATTTTTTAGTTTTTTTATATATATGCATGAACTAATTAATTTTTATTAAAACTTTTAAAATTCTTAATTCAAGTATCATTTTTCTTTCTTTCCTAAGACACATACTATAAATACTCTCGAAAATAATAAATATTTATTTATCTATAAATGAATATTTTATACATTTATCGATAAATTAATAATTTCGATAAATGAATACTTTTTCCCAGTCCCAAGCATATGCATTTATAGATGTTAGACTGTACACCCTTCAACTTTAAGTCGTTCTCTCACCCTTAAGGCGGTGAATCCTGCTTGTTTATTTGTTAATTTAGTAAACTTAAAATAAATATCAGAAAAGGTCCATTATTATTAATATTATCTACGACTGTTATTTTATTTTCTTAATTTAATATTTGATGCTATAAGTTGAACTCACAACATTTATCCATTTTTTTAACAGTGTGTCATTTAAATCTAACTCTTATATTTCACACACTTCAAATTAAGAAGGTTATTTGTTAAAATTTTTTTGACGCATTTCTGCTGTGGTGGTCCTAGACGGTCGCAGGCACTAACTATCCCTCCAAAACGGCCCCATTCTCATTCAACAACTTTTCTGCGACCAGCTGGTCCAATTTTCATGAACTATATATTTTAAAATTAATAATAATAAAAAACTAATTATTTAAATAGTATAACAAGTAATTTATTACTCCTTCCGGTGTCCAAAGATTATCGTTTCAATCAAGATTTCATTTTCCCTTTTATTTATCATTCTCACGTATCAATGCAACATTCAACATATTTTTCCTAATTTACCCTTTTATCAATTAGAAAAGAGATTAAATATTAAATGAAATTATAAGGTAAAAATTAGAAGAGTGAGAATTTTATGATATAGTAGTAAATTAGTGATTCTAATAGAATAATAAATGTTTTATTGATCTTGATGAAAATATTAAAATGACAATCTTTTACCAGAGGGAGTAGTTTTTATGAAATTTTAGGTAGATTGGAGTTATGAATTCAAGAGGATACATTGACAAAAGCACACAGTTCACATGCATTTGTTGACAAAATATATTTGCCGCTAAAAATACAACATTTGTAGCGTATGTAAATTTGCCACAAAAGCAGTGTTTTTAAAAGTGCTAGACGCTAGTTAGACGGCTAGAACTTTCGGGAGTCTAGGCCGGAATTAATCGGGATCTAGGCGGATTAGTATTTTAAATGTTTTAATATTTAATAATGAATTAGAATAATAGATATAACTAAGACATAAATTTTTATATAATAAACTTAAAAATGCATGTAGTAACATTTTTCTGAGATTTGGCAATACTATTTTAGGCTTTGGTAATATTTTTCTAAGTTTTAACAACACTTTTTTGGATTCTAACAATACTTTTTACCTTGACTGCTCGATTACATAAAACCGTAACCGTATTTCGAAAAATCCCAGTTAGGCGGCCACCTTTAAAACAGAGCACAAAAGTGATTGAGGTCTTGACCTAATGGTTAAGACGGAAGCTATGGACTGTAGAGGTTTCAGGTTTAAGTCACATTTATAACAGATTGGAGATTTTTCTTTCCATTCATTGTAAATCCATATATTTTAAAATATTTGCCACAAAAAATTCTATCTTAGTGGGGACACCCAAATTCGCCACTAAAGTAGATTTAGTGGAGATTTTATATTATACCAATATGATACATTATATCTGCGGGAAATTTTCTCCTTAAAATATAAAGGCGCTTGAACACTAGCGCTTTTGCACATAAAGCTATATATATATATATATATATATATATATATATATATATATATATATATATATATATATATATATATATATATAAGCACTTTCGCTGACTAGAAATTCTAATTTAGGGAATGTTTCTCAAAACTTCTTTTTTTCAACTTTTAACTTAAAAGTGTCTTTTAAGGAAATTTTATTTATAATTCAGACAATGAAGTGTTTCTGATAACTTTTCTTTAACTTAAAAGTTAAAAATAAGATAGAATTTAAAAGTAAGTCATACTTACTTTTTAAAAAAGTCACTTATAAGACATAAGTAACTTTTTGAGAAGTTTTGAGAAACACCTTCTTAATAGTATATTTAAGGGGATGTTTCTCATTTTTTAACTTATTGCTTATTTCTTAAAAGTTTTTTGTAAGGAGATTTTAACTTAAAAGTCTAGAAATTAAGAGGGTGTTTCTCTAAATTTAAAAGTTAGTCAAACTTGCTTAAAAGTAGAATTTTAAATTAAAAGTTCGTTAGTTTAGTGTTTCTCTAAACTTTTTTCAACTTAAAATAGTTACTTTTAAGTAAAAAGTAAGAAGTAGGTAATACTTACTTTTTAAAAGTGACTTTTTTTCAAATCTACTTTTTGACCAAAAAAATTACAATATTACCCCTATATTATATTCAATACTTTTATAAAACATATACTTTATAATCTTTTCAAGATTCAACAACTTAAAAGTGACTTAGAATTCAATTTTGAGAAACACTTTTAATGACTTAAAAATCGTTTTACAGAAACACTTAACTACTTATTTTTAAACTCCTTAAAAGTTAAAAAAACATTTTTAAGTTATAAGTCACAAGTCATAAGTTTGGAAAAACACCCCCTAAATGTTTTTTTAACTTAAAATAACTTGTAAGATGAAAGTTAAAGAAAGGGGGGAAATCTACTTAAAAAGTCCTTATAAGGACATAAATCCTTAAACATAAGAGATGAGAAACACCCTCTAAGCTTCACTCTTTTTTCATATAAACACCTAAACATATCTACTCATCTTTTTCTATTTCTTTCCTTACTGTTTTTCACTCTCTCAAACAAAAGAATCCCTAAACGATAACCTAGATCTTTTTGTCTACTTCCTGATTTCATTCAAAATCCAAATTCATGGGTTAGAATGGTTGAACTTTGAAAACTTCAGTAGAAGAAGAATAGAAATTTGATTTCATTCAAAATCCAAATTCATGGGTTAGAACGGTTGAACTTTGAAAACTTCAGTAGAAGAAGAATAGAAATGAGGAATTCTGTATTGCAATTATGTTTATGAATATGGGCATGCAGTCAGTTAAATTAGAATCACGAGACACATCAAAATGAAACAAACAAATACGTTGAGGGACAAACTCTATATGTTTTTAAAATCAAAACTGAAGATAAATCAACACTCAGAGTTTACCTAATATGCCAGCAGAAACAAGCAAGGGACTTTTGTTTGCCGACATAGTTGTCAGTGGAAACCTTGTTACTGTTATGCTAGACACGGGAGCTACACAGTACTTTATAGGTTTATTACGAACAACAAAGAGGCTAAACGTCTTGGGGTCTCAACATTGTCAAAGATGAAGGTAGCGTCAAGATGGTGAACTTGCCTAAAGAATTAGTTGTTGGAAAACTTGAGTTTTATGAGTTATTTTCAAAAGCTTTTATCCCACATGGGAAACTTAATGGGTTTGCAAAGATGTGAGATAGACAACGTGAGCTCTCGCGTGCGCATGAGAGAAATGACCCAAAGCCGTTTCTAGTGGAAATCATTTGATTTCCCCCTCTTGTGAGGGTGAAACCTATACTTGGGAATCTTTTATTATTTTATGTAGAAAATCATATTTGGTCATATATATTTTATGGCTTTTAATTTTCCCTATCTGAAATTGTTGGTTTTTACTCTTTTTAAAATCCTAACAACTATTTTTTATTTTCCTTAAAGTTGCAACAACTATTTTCGTACTTAATGCAAAAACTTTACTGGCTTTTAATGTCCATCAGCTCTTTTCTAACAGCTACATTTTGTTACCTATAAATATTTTCTTTGTCTTTCATTTTGATAGCATTGAAAACTCTTGATTTCACTCTCCCTTACCTTCCTTGATATATTACCTCTTTGTTCTTGTCACCATCTCTATCTTTAGAGATGAAGAGGTGGTTTGATCCTAGGAGGAACTACCAAGTATCCTTTAAGAACAGTGCCTAGCACGGCTCCACTTTGCTAACACTGCTAGTGTATTTGTTCTACTGTTACATAGATCCTGCTCGTGATCCAGTCTTCAGCCTATTTTTCCAACACCAGTCAAGGAATGGCTAAAGGCGTACCTCTACAAGTTGATCCATGGGATGGTAAGCAAGACTTTGCCATCGTGTCCAAGTAGAACTAAAAGATAGTATCAGGCCTAATGTTCTTCTGCAAGGTAAACACACTCCTCCCAATTACTTAAAATTACATACTGGATGGAAGGAGACCATGTATGGTTCCATTGAATAAGAAAGATAGATCTCCACTATGGAATTTAATGAGAACATATCGGTCGAAAGTTCCAAGAAATTTAAGGAACAAACTGATGTTAGGGAGAAAAATCAAACGAAGATGGTGACAAAGGTTCACTCGCAGCGAGGACACCACAAAATCAAGTGAGGGAGGATGTTACGAGGCAACATTCTTACACCGCAATATGTCACTGCACATGCGTTGAGGTATTCACACACATGTATTTTGGAAAAACAAGACATGCGAAAATTATCAAAGTAGACTCGCAACATCGGCCAAAAATGGATGTGCACACAAAGGCAAAATTACATGGCAAGGTCCATTGAATATATAGGGAGCTTCGAGAACAATTTTGTGCGAAAAAAGCAAAAGAGAAGGTAAAGAAATGTGAAAGGTGGACATAAAACTCGCATTCAGCCTACAAAGACACAACCTAAGCAGAACAGCCCACTGTAAGGGACAAATCCCCTTACTAATTAATTCCTTGCAGAAGCTTCCATAAGTCTCTTGCAACGATTAGAGAGTTGCCATAAGTTCATAAAAGTGTTGCAACAGCCCCTGTACGCCTACATGACGGGCTCGAATGTTCTTAAACCATTCTAGACATTTCAAACAGTCATTGTATATAATATTTTAAGCATGTTAAGGCTAGAATACTCCAAGAATACACCAAACAAATTGTAGCCACATGATAAGGAGATGGAATTAGCATGAATAGCCATCTCAACTTCATTAGTAAATTATGATATGCATATATATGTAAGCATCCAATGTACTTTGTAACTTGTATTCAAGTGTAATACAAGCATCATTATCCAATCTCCATTGCTTCTCTAAATCTATCAAAGACCCAAGTGCATTCGTCATTTTTCAACCATGGGTTGCTTCAAAGGCTTACTTAAAAAACAATTTGTAGCACGCTTTTTAAGTGTCGAACGAGGAAAAGTCCAACCTTGTTATACTGAGCTCCATTAGGGCTCAAAATAGAAGGGAAACTTCATTTGCATGCAATTCAATTCAACTTTGAAATCCATGGGTGCTTGGTACACGTGTTGTTTGGGCTGCCTAAGCGAGACATCTTGCTTTCTCTGTATGTTAGCTGTCATAATCAATGCCTATTTAGAGGTCTTTAACTGTCATAATCATGCCTTTACAAAATCTAAGGCATTAGATACAACCATAATTTGAAATCTTGCTACAAAAATGGATCTTCTCTAGTCATTTTACTCTTTACACTTCCTAATATTTCCTTAAGCTTTTGTTTCACCTTCGATTTCCAGTGAGAAGCTACAAGGCTTTTAATGATTTCCAACTAGCTGTTCTTTTTTATTCAGTAAGTCAATGTATTCTTTCTCTTCTGGATATTCCACTAAAAGTTATTCTTTGATGTTCCTAAGAATCTCTGGGAGATAGACAACTTCGCTAATACTAGACGTTTTTTTATTGCGACTACATTAATTTCTTCAATACATGCTTTCCCATCTTCTCCATCTATGCATGCCCTATCCGCTTAGTCGCACACTACGAACTCTTTCAGCTAACTGAAATAGCAAAGAGTTGCCACCCGTTGGTCTTTCGGCTATTATATGCAATCTTGAGCTTTTGAAAGATAAGCCCAAGAAAAGGACTACATGAAGAAAGTTGACATTTTTACTCTCTCCAAAGTGACAGTGAGAAGATGGGAAAATGTATAGTCATATGTATGTAGTCGACCTAGAATCCTGGCGATTGTGCCAAAGCGGGAGGGATAGGTTGAACAGTCCTCATGAGGGTAGTTACACCATTTTGGAAATACAAATAAAATAGGGGATTGGGGAATATAACTTGGGCCTGCTAATCAACCCTAACACATGACTGGAACTGACAACTAAAGACAAGGTCTGTTGAGATCTTAAGATTTGGTTTGGTAAGACAATATTCAACATATTCTTCCACCATATAAAGCGTGAGCCTGTGCGCCTGGTCTACTGGGGGAGTGGCTACGCTTAGCATGAAAAATTATATAAAAAAGTCAAAAAGATGAGCTTGGTTAAACACTTCAAAACAAATTGCTGTGGATCAGACTGCATGGTGAAGTGACCTTGATAAAGAGAGAGTGTTGCTCTACGCCAAAGGAAAATTTTCATTTCTTACCACGTGGAATACCGAGCCTAGTAACCTTATAACATGGAAGTGGGATGGGCGATAGTATAAGGTCCAAAGGAAAGTTATTTAAGTGTTACAAAGCTCGAGGCTTGAACCTGTATAATGGAGCGAGGCCGAATGAAATCTATGGGACAATAGTGTCAAATTCAAACAAAGCTCCGACGGCGTATTGTCACTCGCTTAGATCTCTAAAAAGGTATCTACTTGTTGGATTTCTTTGCAAAGGAAGCCAAGAAGAGCGCCATCGTTGCTTTTGTCTCGCTGTATCACAAGAGCCTTCGTGAGACAACTGAGGCATACAAGAAGGCTGAGGATGAGAGGAAAGTGCTCGACTTGAAGGTTCTTGCCACAAAAATCAAATACTTGTCTGACTAGCTAAGCTCACAACTAAACGGGAAAAAGTTGTTGAAAAATGTCACGACCATCATTTGAAGGAGCAAGAGGGGCTGATGAAACTTAACAATGTGATGAAGCATCATGAACAATATGTTTTTTGACCAATCCGCCATCAGTCATTGCATTAAAAATTTGTCTTGGAATAATTGATGGAATTCCTCGGTTGCGTTTTTACAATTCAACTGAGGTATTGAAGAAATAGTATATCACTACGTGCGACATTTGCCTTTGCTCCTTCCCTTTGACTGCTCGACATTCCGGCTACGAGCTTTTGTGCTCTCTATGTATGCTTCTGATAGTTGTTGTCTACAATATCTAACATCTTGTCCATCTGATACACAAGATGCACGTGGTAACCAATGGGCCTCGTGATGTGGAGATAGACATCCCCAGCGGAGCGATTTACCTTCCTAATTTTCAATCAACTTGCGATCTGCCAATTTGGCTGGGTTCAAACCATAAATGAATTCTGAACATTAACTATTTCGTAAATCGTGTGTTTGGTAAAAATTGCTAAAAATTCAATTGCTTTATCGTACCCTCCTGTCCTAAATAAGATTTGATAAGTTGATCTAGCTCCGAAAAATTGTGACTAATCAAAATCTGTGATCCTACAGTCATAGGTTCAATTCATATAAAGGGCATTGGGATTTTTGTTTGCATTCAATGTAAGCACAGTTCACAAAAATAATTTTAAAAAAACCCTGATTGACTCACTAATTGACTAACTGAAATCTTAGTCTACACTAGAAACTACTGCAACAACCAAGTAAACCAAAAACTTAAGCTCAGAAAATAAATACGTATAGTAGCCTAATCATTAGCATTAAAAAAGTCAAATATAAGCTCAAACAACATAAACAAAATGTAAACTATTGTAAGTAATTAAACCTATAACAAAAAACGAATGATTAGATGAACATATAAGATATGATTACAAGAACAGATCCCCAAAGTGAGCACCAAATATGTCATTAGTCGGAGTAAAAGTTTCTAAATTCTTTCACAGCTCAATTAAGTAAGGTGCAGCTATTGAGTAACTATATTGACCGTAATATGGTTAAACTGCTACAAGCGCATTCAAAGGTGAAATAAACACGGATTCGGTAAAGTCAATCAAGGGAAAGTGTTAAAACTATACAAATGCTAAGAAATCCAGCAGCTCGCTGCTAACATTTTATGAAATCTTTTTGCAGCTATCTATTTGAAATCCATATCAACTCAAACATATGGAATCTAATAAGCATATGAAGAAAACCATAAGCAATAAGGCAGTCAAGAGACTACAATATCAAATTCTCAATAATATTTCTTCCTAAAATCGGACACTCTAAACCTGACTCTTCCTTGCACATATTTATCTCCTTACTATTTGGCTGAAAGGTAGGCGGCAAAAGCAGATAAAGGCGGCAACTATTGAAAGATACTAACATTATTAGGTTAGCCTTTTAAGATGGTAGTTATGTAACTTAATTAATCTATTTTAATTCTGCAGTAATAGCTTTTCAATTATTATAAATGTTCCAAAAGTTATCCTTTCAGATAAGAATCTTATTCTAGGGCTGAATCAGCTATGATCCTATGCTATTTTGCTTCATTTGATGTTGTGATTGTCTATATATAAAGAGCATGTATCAGTGGAAAGGGTATCAGTGGAAAGGGAATCAAAAACAGAATATTATCTCCTCATAGTTCTTCTACTCTCTTTCATTTAGATTTCTACCTAATTCTGTTCTTTCTATTTTCTAGTCTATTATCTACTCACTCTTCCCCTATTCTCTTCTTTCTTTTTTCTAAACGAGCATCATTTTTATCCCCAAGTTAATACCTAAAGAGCAGTCATCCTCCAAAGAAAACAAGCAGATATGTTTTGTATCAAAAATTCTGGGTAAAATACAAATAACATAAATAACAACTGGATAACTTGAACATATAGCATGAATAGGAAGATAAGTACCTTGATAGTGTTCAGATTCGTAATATCAAACTTTGCCTTTTCCTGGACAACTTTTTTTTCTCTTGCAGTGAAAAGCAAACCTAAAACCAGCAGCCACAATAATTTAAGGTCATGGGAGTATAAAAAGCATTACATTTACTAATACCTGCAAACAGTTAATCTAGTTTGATGCCCAAAGCTCACAGCAGATTACAGAAATAAACTTCAGCAGGCTAAAGTACAATTTGACATTTACCAATATCTCAAAACCTTTGTATACTTGCTTCAAAAATTTGTATATGAAACTCTTTATGTTTTAAGACTTTTTTTAAAGGAATTCAATTCAGTTGAATTCATTTTACAGATAACACTGAAAATTTTTGCACATAAAATGAAATGATTATATTGATTTCCACCAAAAAGAAAGTTTCCAAACATAGTTGTAGTCTTAGAAAGATTTATATAAGTATGACGTGGCTAAACAGATAAACTTACAGAGAATTTAGAAAGCGAAATTCTTATGTATCCACAAGTTCCATTATCATGGGTCTAGGAGCAGACTCGTAGTTGGGCTCATCTCCTTCTCTTTCATTAAACGAAGGCTCGACAGCCATCTTTGCCTTTCCCTTATCGTGAGCATGCTGGAGCTGGGAAGGAGTAGGTCTTTCGCAGGAACGGCCGCACGAAGAAGGCGGGGTTCCTTTATTTCGTTGCTGAAGATCTTGTATTACTTTCAAATCATCAGCTCGCGCTTGAGCTAGCAACTGCACGGTTTCGTGCAAGGTGGCGATAAACTCGGCCTGCTTCTTGGCAACTGCAGCTTGCTCCCTAATGGCTGCCATTAAATCTTCTATTTGGGGTTGAGACTGACCACTGGGGGAACTGTGGTCTACATTGCTGGGGATAAGTGTCTCGAATAAACTGTTTTTCGGTGTTTGAGGATTTGTTTAAGGGGAACGCACGTCAGGATTCACTTTCTTCCCGGATTCCGGGGTTTTCATGAGGAAAACGGGTCCTTTAGTGGTTTTAGAAGGGTCATTTTCTGGGGGATTACTCATTGTGAGGTTTCGCTCCACGAGGGCGCACCAAATAGATGTCCAAAATACACTCTCCGACAGGGTTCCGGTCTCCGGGATGTGATTCTTCCTACAAAACAAGTCTTGGCCGGAGTTTTGGCATTAGCACTCCGACGATCAAGTTAGTATAAGGCGTAGTAGAGAAAACAAGAGACAAAGAGAATGTATTGAACAAGATACATGAGAAATGGGAGATAAGCGGGTTTATATAGGGTTTTAGTGCTTACGTGGCAGACGGGGCCCACCAAGCCTTCTTTTCTGTTGGTTGGTCGCCTGCCAAATGAGGCGTGTGGCCAATGAGGACGCTGCTGTACAGGCTGAAGTAGCAGAGCCACTCTAAGGAATTGACACAGCCAGAGCTTGGGGAAAACGCAGACACGTGGCCTTCTCTCCTCAAAGTAAAGTCCTCAACGGTCCCTTCGGATCACTGACAAAGGCGTACCTCACAATACGTCATCTTGGCACGGCCGATGGCTTACCCAAACTCATGGAACGGACCCCCCTAGGACAATCCCTCAGAATACTAAGAGAAGTGGGCTCGGTTTTGGTAGCCTGAGATGGCGAGAGGGTCCGGCCATCTAGGACGTCTATTGTTGGCTGTTATCAGTTAATACTGTTGTTGTTTTGACTAAGAGCAAACTTATTTGGTTTAGAAATGCTTCTGAATATAATTCATAATCAAACTCTATACAATCAAGAAAAAGTGATCCTAGTTATGGATTGCTATGTGTTATTAATGCTGTTATGTATCATTATAGTTTTAAGTTTTGGATTTTTAATGAGTTGTTTCTTATTGTGGAATATCGGGACTTGTGATATTATTAATAGTTATTAGTTCTACGTAGTTATATTTTATAAATTTTCTATACCTATATTTTTAGCGAAACTTTATACTAAAGTGCTTTTTTTGCTCTTTGCGCCAAAGCAATGAGCGAGACCCGTGCGCTGCCTTGAGTGTGCTCCTGATGACTAACTGGCAGGCATGTAGTACTAGAAACTAAAAAAATCAAACTTAGTAAATAAATTCCTACAGTAGCTTGATTATTAGTAAAACAAGTCATAAATAAGCTCAAGAAAACATAAAATGAGTAAATTGTTGTAAGTAATAAAACATAAAACAAAAAATGAAAGGGAATTGCATGAGCATTTAATATATGATTAACATGAACACAGAGGGAACACCAAATATCTCTATGTCATTAGTCGGAGTGGAAGTTTCTAAATTCTTTAACGGCTCAATCAAGAATGGTGCAGTTATTGAATAACTATATTGATCATGCATAATTAAACTACTTCTATAAATGCATTCAAAGGTGAAAGAAACATGGATTAAGTAAAGTCAATCTAGTGAAAGTGATAAAAGTACTCAAATGCAGAGAAATCCAGCAGCTCGCAGCCAACGTTTTATAAAAGTTGTTACAACAATCTATTCGAAATCCAGATCAACTCAAACACATAAAATCAAATACTCATATAAAGAAAACCATGTGCAATAAAGCAGTCAAGAGAAAACAATATCAATTTCTCAATAATCTTTCTTCCTAAACTCGGAAACCCTAAACCTGACTCTTTCTTGCACATATTTATATTCTTAATAATTGCCTCCCCAACGAAAAACAATCTAGTAGCTGAAATTAAGTTTTAAACTGATAATCGTCTGAACAAGTGAATGAAATTATCAAAATGTGAAATGTATCAAATGACTTCTTACCCCATGTGACTATAATAATCGTACCTTTCTTAAGGAGCATTAATAGAATCAAAATATCTCAATAGCATATTGAAATACCTGTAGTCCTGAGCATAATTGGAATAACTTCCCAAAAAGTCCTGGTAATAGCATCTTCAATGGCATCCCTTATGACCATCCCATGTAAAGTGAAAAGGTGTTGTTCAATAAATTGTGCTGCAGATATTAGGAAGGTAATTACATTAATCTTCAATCTATTGTGTAAAAAAATGATATTAAGCCATTAGAAAAATAATAAACAAAGTAATGATGCAAAAGGAGAAGTATACCAAACATCCCTTTTTTCCTCTGACACCACCTCTTACTGCAAATGAATCCATTTTTGTACAGTAACTCTGCTGCTCTCACCGAATTACCATCAAAACTAATTCATTAATTCCAATATAAGCCTTTATAAAATGCACTTATAATTGCAGGAAAAAATATATGACAGAAGCAATTGAAAAAAGTTAGGAAAACCTTATATGATTGGAAAGCCATCACTATGATATTCTAAAATAAGCAATTCTAATATATGCACAACTTATAATTTTTACCAACAATAAAATATAGAGGAAAAACTCACCAAGGGGATTAATTCCACCTTATCCGAATAATTAAAACAAGTCAGTCACTTATGTATGAATTTATACAATGGAAGTGCTAATTCTACGTTTCAGTTGAAGCAATCCACAACTTTCTAAGAAAATTAAAGTCACGGGATACTTCAAATCCAAAAAAATCTTTCACAGTAGGGGCTGCATATGCAACAGGAATGATAGTTTCCTACCTCAAACAAATCTTTCAGGGTAGGGGCTGCATGCGTAATAATACTATGCAACAGGAATGATAGTTTCCCATCTCAACTACAGTCACAATAGAATAACATTAGAATTACGTGATACCTCAAATTAGAGTCAGGCTGCACAAAATCAACATACTATCCACATTTATGAGATAGACATGTCAGATTCATGTTTCACTAACGTATCTTTCAACAAGTTTCCAGGAGCCACAAAAAATAGCATTCCAATGTTGCTATAATATCCATATTTGAGAGTTCTTGCCTATTTGTAGGGCCCTTCGAAATTTATTAACTTCATCAATTAAAAACCCCAAAAAAACTTGTACCGAATACTCCAAACTGAAACAAATCTTTTAGAGTCAGGCTTTATATGTTAATATATTGTTCAACGAAATTGATATCTAATGTCTAAATTCATGCAATCCTCATCTTTCATCATGGACATTAGAATCACGATTCACAGGACACTTCATAATGAAACAAACAACGATTCAAGAGACAAACTCTATATGTTTTAAAAAACAAAACTAAAGATTAATCATTACTCTAAGGTTACCTAATATGCCAGCAGTAAAAACAAGGAGAGGAGATTGGCGATCTGTCATATAAAAATCAGCATCACAAACTCATTAGGTAACAAATCCTGAGGAGCAATACAAAACACATCTAAAATGTCAGTAATAATTAAATTAAATTTCAACCGCAAACCTTAAATGCCGACAACCATCTTTAATAAACTTCAAAAGCGCAATTTTTATTCTACATACCTCAAGGGGATCAATTCCACCCAAACCGAATAATTGAACAAGTCTTTTGCCTTGTTATGCAATGGAATTGCTAATTCCATGTTTCAGTAGAGGAAATCCACATCTTTCTTCAATAAAATTTGAAGTCACAAATACTTCAAATCCGAACATATCATCAGGAGTATGGTTAGCATACGTTATCATACTATACAATAAGACTGCTAGTTCCTTGTATCAATTATAGTTCATATAAAATTAATAGATACACCAAATACCTCAAACTAAAGTCAGGTTGCATAAATGATATACTACCCATATATAGAGAAAGAATTGTCAATTTCATGTTTCATTAAACATATCTTTCAATAGGTTTCCAGGTGCCACATAAACTACCATTTCAATGCTGTTAAAGAGGCCTTTCAAAGTTCTTGTCTCTATGTTGGGACCTCGAAATATTAACTTTATCAACTAAAAGTCCCAAAAACAACATGTACCGAAAACAGACCAATGTACGAAAAACAGAGATAATCATTGCATACGAACCCTGACAAGAATCATCAATTCTAATTTTTTGGCATAACTTACCGATAACAACACAGAGAATACGACCTAGATACTTCAAATGTACTAATCAATAGAGTCAGGCAATATAATTATATAATGCAATTCATTGCTAGATTCATGTTCCAATGGAGTCATCCTCATCTTTCATCAAGAAAATTTGAATCACAGTATACTCCAAATTGAAACAAATCTTTTAGAGTCAGGCTGCATATGTTATCATTCTTAGCAATGAAACTGCCACGTTCCAAATCATGTAGTCTTCATCTTTCATCAAGAAAATTAGAATCACTGGACACTTGAAAATGAAACAAACAACGCTTTGAGAGGCATTGTTGTTAAACAGGCCTTTCAGAGTTCTTGCCTCGTTGTTGGGACCTTCAGATTCTATTAGTTTAATCAACTAAAAGACCCAAAAATAATACACTCAACGCATAAAAGTCAGAGATAAGCATTTAATACGAACCGCGACAATAATCATCTAATCAGATTTTATGGCATCGCATAACGGCAATAAAAGAATATTGCATTAAGATAACTTGATGGTTCAAGTGGAAACAAATCAACAGAGTCAGGGGATATTATATCATTGTATAATGCAATTCATTGCTAGTTTCATGTTCCATGGAGTTATCCTCATCTTTCATCAAGAAAATTAGAATCACCGTGTACTCCAAATTGAAACAACTTTTTTAGAATCAGGCTGCTTATGTTATCATTCTTAGCAATGAAACTGCCACGTTTCAAATCATGTAATCTTCATCTTTCATGAAGAAAATTAGAATCACGGGACACTTGAAAATGAAACAAACAACATTTTAAGAGGTAATGTTGTTAAAGAGGCCTTTCAGAGTTCTTGCCTCGTTGGGACCTTCAAATTCTGTTAGTTTTATCAACTAAAAGACCAAAATAATAATAGAATAACAAATTAGGTTTGTCTCATCTCACATAACACGTGAGAGAGTAGTGCTTGTATTTATAATAAACTGTATACAACATAATTACATATTGATCCTCAAAATATAAACTATATTACAACGCTATCCCTATCATCCCCCCTCAAGTTGGGTGTGGTGTCCGACAATACCCAACTTGTCCCTCAAGAAGC
>CATIWQ010251494.1:0-43614 GCA_949673415.1 Euphorbia schlechtendalii | reverse complement strand
ATTTGCTAGGATTGGTTGTGCTATTGCTAACTTCTTATTTTACACTCTGATTTTAAGTCTTCTTATCCTATCTTTTTGTGTTTGATAAACCTCAATTCACGATCGGGAAATTCATTGAGTTCGGCGTAGCCGGATTCACATCAGAAATCGATGCGAGTTTTTTCAACATTGACCTTAAAATTGACCTTTTGGACCATTTAGAGTGTGATAAACATGATATGACGAAAAAAAGCATGCATCAAAGTTTTCACGAAATTACGATTCCAAAATCTATGCTAGTTTTTTCACCTTTTTGCTTAAAATCGACCTTTGAACCATTTTAGTGTGTGATTAACATGATATGACCATAAAAGGCAAGCGTCAAAGTTTTCACGAAATTTTATATCAAGAACTCGATGCGAGTTTTTTGAACGATGACCTTAAAATAGACCTTTATACCATTTTAAAGTGTGATTAATATGATATGACCATAAAAGGCATGTGTCAAAGTTTTCACTAAATTTCGATCTCGGATATCAGTGAGTTTTTTCAACGTTGACCATAAAATAAACATTTTCGACCATTTAGAGTGTGATTAACATCATATAACCATAAAGGCATGCGTCTATGTTTTCGCGAAATTTAAATACCGGAAATCGGTGCGTGTTTTTTCACCTTTGTCCTTAAAATCGACATTTGGACCATTTTAAAGTGAGATTAACATAATATGACCCTAAAAGTCATGCGTCAAAGTTTTCACGAAATTTTAGATCATGGAAGTCGGTGCGATTTTTTTCAAAGCTGACCTTAAAATAGACATTTGGACCAATTTAGAGTGTGATTAATATGATATTACTATAAAAGGCATGCGTCAAAGTTTTTACGAAATTTTGATAACGAATATCAGTGGGAGTTTTTTCAACACTGACCTTAAAATTGGCCTTTCGGACCATTTAGAGTGTGATCAACATGATATGACCATAAAAATATGCTTCAAAGTTTCCACGAAATTTCAATACCTGAAATCGGTGCAAGTTTTTTCACTTTTTTGCTTAAAATCGACCTTTTGACCATTTTCGAGTGTGATTAACGTGATATGACCCTAAAAGGCATGCGTCAAAGTTTTCACGAAATTTCAAACCCGAAAATCGGTGCGAGTTTTTTCAACGCTGATCATAAAATCGAACTTTGGTCCATTTTAGAGTGTGATAAACATGATATGACCATAAAGGCATGCGTCAAAGTTTTCTAGAAATTTTGCTTCACAGAAATCGGTGTGAGTTTTTTTAACACTGACCTTAAAATCGACCTTAGGACTGACCGTTTTAGAGTGTGATTAATATGATATGACCATACTTTTGTGCTTAAAATCAACATTTGGACCATTTTTGAGTGTGATTAACGTGATATGACCAAAAAAGGCGCTGCAAAGATTTCACGAAATTTCAATATCGGAAATCGGTGTGAGTTTTTTCATCTTTGTGCTTAAAATCGATCTTTGGACCATATCAGAGTGTGATAAACATGATACGATCATAAAAGTTAAGCTTCAAAGTTTTCATGAAGTTTTAGATCACGGTAATCGGTGCAAGTTTTTTAAACGCTGATTTTAAAATCGACCTTTGGACCATTTTAGAGCGTGATTAACATGATATGACCATAACATGAATTAGTCAATCAAAAGTTTTCACGTCTTTTCGATCCCGGGAATCGGTGCTGTTTTTTCATTACAGACCTTAATACCTTTTGAACTTTTTTAGAGTGTGATAAACATGATATGACCATAAAAGGCAACCGTCAAAGTTTTAACGAAATTTTAGATCACGTAAATCGTTGCGAGTTTTTTCAACACTATCTTAAAATCGACCTTTGGATCATTTTAGAGTGTGTGATTAACATGATATAGCAAAACAAGGCAGCCGTCAAAATTTTCACGAAATTTCAATACCGAAAATCGGTGTGAGTTTTTTCACCGTTGTGCTTAAAATCGACCTTTGGACCATTTTAGATTGTGATTAACATGATATGACCGGAAGAGGCATGCTTCAAATTTTTCATGAAATTTCAAATCCGGAAATTGGTGCGAGTTTTTTCAGCACCGATCTTAAAATTTAACTTTGGACCATTTTAGAGTGTGATTAAATAATATGACCATACAAGTCATGCGTCAATGTTTTCTTGAAATTTTGGATCATGGAAATCGGTGCATGTTTTTTCAACAGTGACCTTAAAATCAACCTTTGGACCGACCATTTTAGAGTGTGATTAACATGATATGAACATGATATGACCATAAAAGGCATGTGTCAAAGTTTCAACGATATTTCCATACCGGAAATCAGTGCGAGTTTTTCACCTTTGTGCTTAAATCAACCTTTGGATCTTTTTGAAGTGCCTAAATATGATATGACAGTAAGAGGCATGCCTCAAAGTTTTTACGAAATTTCAATCATGGAAATTGGTGTGAGTTTTTTCAACGATGACCTTACAATCATCCTTCGGACCAGTTTAGAGTGAGATAAACATAATATAACCATTAAAGGTATGCGTCGAAGTTTTCACAATATTTCGATCCCAAAAATCGCTACGAGTTATTTCACCTTTGTGCCTAAAATCGACATTTGGACCATTTTAGAGTGTGATTAACATAATATGACCATAAAAGACATGCGTCAAAGTTCTTATGAAATTTTGGATCAGGAAAATCGGTGCGAGTTTTTTTAATGCTGAATTTAAAATCGACCTTGGGATCGATCATTTTAGAGTGTGATTAACATAATATGACAATAAAAGGCATGCGTCAAAGTTTTCACGATATTCAATACCATAAATCCGTGCGAGTTTTTCACCTTTGTGCTTAAAATCTACCTTTAGACCATTTTAGATTGTGATAAACATGATATGACCATAAAAGGCAAGCGTCAAAGTTTTCATTAAATTTCAGATCTCCAATATCGACGCGAGTTTTTTCAACTCTGACCTTAAAATCGACATTTGGACCATTTTAAAGTGTGATGAACATGATATGATATAAAAGGCATGCGTCAAAGTTTTCACGAAAATACGATCCAGGAAATCGGTGCGAGTTTTTTCACAATTGTGCTTAAATCGACCTTTGGACCATTTTAGAGTGTGATAAACATGATTATATGACCATAAACGGTAAGCGTCAAAGTTTTCACGAAATATTAGATCACGGAAATCGGTGCGAGTTTTTCAACGTTGAACTAAAAATCGGCCTTTGGACTATTTTAGAGTGTGTGATTAACATGATATAACCATAAAAGGCATGCGTCAAAGTTTTCACGAAATTTTGATACTAGAAATCATTGCGAGTTTTTTCACCTCTTTGTACTTAAAATCGACCTTTTGACCATTTTAGAGCGTGATTAACATGATATAACAAAAAAAGGCATGGTTCAATGTTTTCACGAAATTTCAAAATCGGAATTGATATGACCGAAAAAGGCATGGTTCAATGTTTTCACGAAATTTCAGCACTGATCTTAAAACCGAAGTTTGAACCATTTAGAGTGTGATTAAATTGATATGACCCTAAAAGACATGCGTCAAAGTTTTCTCGAAATTTTGGATCATGAAAATCGGTGCTAGTTTTTTTAACGGTGACCTTAAAATCGACCTTTGAAATTTTAGAGTGTGATTTATATAATACGACCATAAAAGGCATGCGTTAATGTTTTCATGATATTTCCATACCGGAAAACGGTGCGAGTTTTTTCACCTTTGTGCTTAAAATAAACCTTTGGACCTTTTTGAAGTGTGATAAACATGATATGACCATAAAAGGCAAGCATTAAAGTTTTCCAGAAATTTTAGAGCACAGAAAATGATGTGAGTTTTTTTAATGCTGACCTTAAAATCGACCATTGACCGACCATTTTAGAGTGTGATTAACATGATATGACCATAAAATGCAAGCTTCAAAGTTTTCACGAAATTTTAGATCACGAAAATCGACTCGAGTAAAATTCAACGCTGACCTTAAAATCGTCATTTGGACCAATTTAAAGTGTGATTAACATGATATGACCATAAAAGGCATGTATCAAAGTTTTTACGAAATTTCAATCTCGGAAATAGGTGCGAGTTTTTCAATATTGACCTTAAAATTGACCTTTTGCACCATTTAGAGTGTGATAAGCATGATATGACCATAAAAGGCATGAGTCAAAGTTTTCACGAAATTTCGATCCCCGTAATCGGTGCGAGTTTTTTCACATTTGTGCTTAAAATCAACCTTTGAACCATTTTAGAGTGTGATAAACATTATATGACAATGAAAGGCAAGCGTCAAAGTTTTCATGAATAAAAGGCACGTGTCAAAGTTTTCACGAAATTTTAGATCTCGTAAATCGGAGCGAGTTTTTTCAATGTTGACCTTAAAATCAACATTTCGACCATTTTAGAGTGTTATAAACATTATCTAACAATAAAAGGCATGCGTTAATGTTTTCACGAAATTTTGAACTCGGAAATTGTTGCGAGTTTTTTCACCGTTGACCTTAAAATCGACCTTAGGACCATTTTAGAGTGTGATAATCATGATATGACCATAAAAGGCACACATCAAAGTTTTCATGAAATTTCTGATCTCACAAATCGATGCTAGTTTTTTCACTGTTGACCTTAAAATCGACCTGTTGACCTTTTTATAGTGTGATAAATATGATATGACCATAAAAGGCACGCGTCATAGTTTTAACGAAATTTCGGATCTCGTAAATCGGAGCGTGATTTTTCAACGTTGACCTTAAAATTGACCTTTCGATCATTTTAGAGTGTGATAAACATGATCTGATAGTAAAAGGCATGTGTTAAAGTTTTCTCGAAATTTCGATCCCAGAAATCGGTGCGAGTTTTTTCACCTTTGTGCTTAATATCGACCTTTGGACCATTTTAGAGTGTGATTAACATTATCTGACTTTAAAACCCATCCATAAAATTTTTCATTAAATTTTGAATTTCGCATATGTGAGCAGACGACACGGAGCGATTGGCCGAGAGCGAGCGGAGATGAGAGGCGCAGTCCATCGGGGTGTTTTGAAAAATAAAAAGTACTGGGTCATGGACCCGGGAAAGTTGATCGAGAAGGAGAAAAACTTTTTTAGATCGATTAAACCCGAATTCGTCGTCTCTTTGTGTGGAGTTGCCACCTGGATTAGCTCTTTCCAGGAATTAGAGTCCTGTGAGGCTTAACATCCCGGGGACGGCCCACTAAGATATAGAGATTCGGGTCCAGGATAAGTTGTTTATTTCTTAATGGATCACATTATATTACATTTATAGAAAGCCGTATTTTCTTAATTTTGCATATACGCACTTATGTCGTTTTGCGAGTTATGTGCATGATACAAGTATATTCGAAAGCGGTAAATCTTCCATAAAAATCGGGGGATTCAACCACCCGCCTAATCTATTAATTACATTTCCTCAAAAATATTTGCAATACCTGAAAGAAAATAAAATCCTAGGCATACATCTAACTTGCATCCACAAAGGTTAGCACGAGATATGGCACATATATTCGATTTGATTTTAAGAATGTCTGTGCGGCCTATTTAAAACATCGACTGTTTAAAGTTATTATTTTAATTAAAAATGATTCATTTTTATTTACACATATGTTGGTCAATTTTTATTTAGTGAAAATGACCGCATGGCAAAGTGTTAGGCCTGTTATCCGGGAATAATTTTTATTCTCTTCGTGGGGGGATTCTAACAGATTTATTTTTATTAAACAAAAAAGAAATAAAGATGGAGAATAATTATTACAACAATATTTACATAATAAATGAAGTAAAAAAATATTCCTAGGTCCACATGTAGTACAACATCGGAAACACGGGGATGAAGCAACTTTAGGAACTCAGAGGCTTACCCTTTCGTTATGAATCCACTTCGGTGTATCCATTCGATCCCCGGGAGTGTTCCTCGTTCGTTTTGATTTAATTGGTGTTTGTATGGAAAAATAAGAGTTTATTTATCCAAAATATAATAAGATTCGGGTTCTAATTTTGTTGTAGACCCGAGGATATCTAAGGATTTTTAAGAAATGTAGGAAGAAGAATGATTTGAAAATAATTAAGATTTAGAATCCAAACGTGTTCTGGATCCGAATATTTTTAAAGAATTCGAAAGAAAATATTTTTGTTGTTTTTTCCTCTGAAAATCAGATTTTTCTCTGAAATTTTTCTCGGTCCCGAATATCGAAAATTCCCCTTCCATTTATAGGAAAAATTCCCGAAAATCTAAAAGGCAGCATTTTCTGGCGAGGCTTGCCGGATTCTGGTGCCAGTTTCCGACGAGCCTTGCCAAAATTCTGGCGAGGCTCGCCAGATTCTGGGGAGGCTCGCCAGAAATTCCGACGACCGAGTCCTGATTTATTTTTTTAATTTTTAATTTTATAAAAATATAAATGAATTAATTATTATCAAAATCTATTTTTAAGTCTTAAAAAAATAATTTAAGTCTTTAAAATAAATTGGCGATGAGGAACATTCCCATTCGGGGATTTCCGGATAATCAAAAATCATATGATTCTTGGATAAATATCCCAAAAAGCCATCATCATTGAATGCGCGAGCTGGTACAAAATCCCGTGCTCACAGCTGCCCCTCGTGTGCTGGTTGTATAACTAGTATGTCTGATCACACGAAATGAAGCGGATTGAGAATAGACCTGACCGGTGTGGTTGGTTCCTTCTTTGCCCCCGAATGGTGATGAAACGGTCCTTTTTTTCTGGCTCCGTGTCCTCACAGGATTATCCGTTTCTTTCTTCGGAATCACTTGGTGTTTGATGCCCCTTGTGGGCGGGTCGACCATTTCTTTCTGTGGCTTCCTTGTTATAGTCGACAGTCGTTTCCTTCTTCAGCTGCAATTATCATGTCCCCTTGGAATGATTGGAGATAGGTGCCCGAATCTGTTTCAAAGGCGACCTTGAATTTCCTTAGTAGGATATTGACTTGTTCCCTGTGACAAATCGGAGAAAAGTATAATGTTAATACATTTTATGATGAATGTTTTAATTATTTGATTGAGTTTATGCAAAGCAAAAATTTTTTCCCCTTCAATCAAAATTAAAACATGAGGAAGAAATGAGTTTGATGAGAAATTCGGGGTGTCCCGAAACCGCTCCGTTGTTTAGGAGGCTTTTGTGGTGTTGCAATGTCGCAAAACCTAAATAGGATTGAATTGACTTTAGGCTTGAGTGGGCCATCATCTTGTTTGTTGGTTCCTCATGTGGAGGTGGAGTTTCTTATTTACTTGGATGGTGTTGCCCTGGTTTGGCATCTTCTTTACCTGTAAATGAAGTGATGCGAATGTAATGTACGCATGATTTTATGCATGAAAATATTTATCATATGATGTATGTTCGCCTGTTGTAGGTGTTGTGAACTTCGTTTATTGAAGTGTCTTCTCTTGTGCTGGTGCATGGTTGCCCCTAGGATTTATCTTGTTGGGGATTCCATAGATGACTTCCTCGGAGCGATGACCATGGGTTCGTTAAATCAGATTCGAGTTCAGAACTTGCATCTGGTCTGAGGAACATCTAGATGAGTCGTTGACCACGCATTTTGTTGCGCTGACCGCTTGGAAGGCGTTTGCCTAAAGTGTTGGAGGTATATAATGCCACATACCGTTCCGAGGAAGAGATGATGAATTTGATATTGGTTCTAACTTCTGCATAGACCGCCCTTTCGGGTTTTCAATCTATCAAACATTGTCTTAATTTTTTCCTGGACCGCCTTTTTAGGTTTTGAATCCAGCAGCTTAATTTTTCTTTATTTTTACTTTTTTTTCATTTTTCTTAGACTTTTACTTGCGATATTCTACCATTGACATGCAAGCAATCAAGATAAGCATATGCATAAAGCTTTAGCAATAATGACAATTCATTGATGAACTTAACAGGGGTAAATGGTTCAAATGATTTGACTCCTGCCATTGATTAGCCCTCTCAAGTTTTCTAACCAATGTGGTTCTCTTGATATCCTAAGATCTACCTAAGTGGCTCTTTTCGGGTTTTCAACTCAGCGGACTATTCTTTTTGTGTTCTGAAAGGAAGCCCTAATTTTTGCTCAACTAACCGAGTGTTAATTGATAGGCTAATTACAAATTTATTTTTTAGTTCTTACTGCTTTTTATTGATTTTTTTCTTTCACCTATGCATGATAGCAATTGGTAAGACTTGATTGATTTGATAGATCGGTCGCCGTCCATGTCCACGACTTCAATTGTTGTCTTGTTCAACGTTTCTGATCAATTGGTTGGTGCTCATGCTGCTTTGCTGGCTTAAGATGTATGTGATGATGGGTCTTGATCATCACCGTTTCCTTTTTGAGTTTAATTGCTCTCCGACGATAGGTGATATGTCGAAGATCAGATCTGATAGCTTGTTTCCACCAATGGTGAACAGCTTTCGTTCAATGATGTTTCCTCCTCAATGTGCCCATAAGTGTTGGCGACACATGTGATGGAGTTGTTGACGTGTTCAATGATCTGACTCCTTCTTTGTGACATTGCGCCGGTGGTTTGTCTCAACATGCTTTGTTGACATTTTAGCCTTGTCCTAGCTTTGATCATTTTGATCTTTGAGTGCTTCCTTTGATTGGCTGATTTAATAGTCAGTGGACATTTTGTGCTTGGAGATCTTTCTGTCGATCTTACGTCTTTGTAGGATGAGGCAGATGCAATCACGCGTTATCTAAGTACATGTGTTTATCTCTCTCTTTTTCTCAAGAGTCAAATCATTTCAACTTATTGTAATTGTGGGAAATACATTTATACCCAAATTAATTTCATGACATGATATGTCACGTGTGCTAAAAACATTATGTGTATGCTTATGAGAATGCGTGATGTCATTGATAAAGTATTAAATAAGTAACCAAAGTTCAATTTATTCAAAATAATTCAAAAGCCCCGTGGGCAAAGTATCTAAAAGCTAAATTATTACATAATCATCCATTGATGCTCGTGTCCCCCAGATGTATTTATGGATTCAAAGTGCTCCATCCTGTCCACCATTTTAAACACCTTTTGATAGCTCGAAAAGAGGTCTGACCCAAACTTGTTCCTGTATGATGGCAGTGCACCATCTATAAGCTTGTTTATCATCTCCAGTAGAGTTAAAGCGAGCTCGAAGCCTGGCTTGTGTGGCCATCTTGCGCGCATAGTAGGATTTGAAACTCTCACCCTGCTGTTGCCTTATAGCCTCCAGATGTTGCATCGTGGTTTCAATCTGAGTGTTGAAACCGTAATGCCCCATCATAGCTTGAGCAAGGCTATTCCAATACGTAGCTATGTCCAGCGGAAGGTTGATGTACCATTTATTCACTAGGTGGCCCAAGTGTAAGCACGAGATTTTACTCCTGACTCGCGAGTTAGATGTTGAAGCTGTAATTTATTTTTCCTTGCTAGTTTTTCACTTTTTACAGGGTCTTGTATTCATCTGAAGGAAGCTTGCTTTGTTTTTTTGAGCCGTAACCTTTTTTTTAAGCAATTTCAGCACAAAAGGCCCAAGGCAAAGAAGCAATGTCATTAACGACATCGCAATGTCGGGCAATGTTCGTTAATGACAATTGCAATGTTCGTTAACGACATTGCCAATGTCATTAATGACATCGTAGTGGCAACAGAACCAGAATTGCACTTTGTGGACTTTTTTAGCCAAAAAATCAAAAATTTCCAACTTGCTCTGATTTTATCTTTGAAATACAGATGCAACACCCCACCTAAGACTTTTGAATCCCAACATTTGCATAGGGATTGAGAAATAAGTGGAAAAAATGGAAAAAAACAAAAACCAACTTTGACTTCTTTTTTGGATTGAAGGGAGCTCTTTCTTTAAGAGAGCTGAGTTCCAGACACAAAAGGGGAGGAGGATATTTGAGCACGGACATTTTTAGCAAAAGAAGAGGAAAGGCAGCCTAAGAGAGAAAAGTTTCCTTTGAAGTTGTTTTTTGGTTCTTAAGTGTTTTAAATACATTTTTTTAAGTGTTTTCATAACCAAGGAATAATCTTTTAATCCTTTTGAATTTGTGTTTCTGGAACTTGAGTGTGTAAGTTCATGGATAGGGCATGAACTTGGGCTATCTCGGGTCATTTAGGCAAGTTCGAGGTTTAGTTCACTTTTTTCGGAAAGTGAGGTATATTGAGAATTTAAGTAAACTTGAGGTTTAGAGATCACTTAGGCCATACGTGAGGTTTAGACATGAATGGAGAGTCTACAATATCTTTATCACTAACTTGAAGGGTACTATACCTTCTGAAACATCTAGTTTGGCAAGGAATAGATCCATTTCAAAGATTTTCGGTAAATCCCAAAATCCAACAAAAAAAGAAACAAGGAGAGCTTCCCCGGAGGACTTCATGGACCTTAAAGAAAGTGGATTCATGACTACAGGATAAGCCTCTGAGTTCCTAGAGTGTGTGCTTACATTTATATGCTTTTCTTTCTGAAGTTTCATTTTCTTTTCGGTTATTTCCGTTTTTGCACACCAATCTGTTTTCCGGAATTTGCAGTATGATTGAAAATATTTTTGAGTATTTTTTTTATATAAACATATTCTACATATCTTGAGCTTTCTGGAATGATAAAGATCATCCAAATCGGTTAAGTATAGCAAACGTTATGATCGTTTGAAGTTTCAGATTTTCGTTTTGCTGTTTCAGTGTGTTTTCTGCAGGTCTGGAACATTGATGTCATTAACGACATTACCTAATATCGTTAATGACATTGCAATATCGTTAACGACATGGCCTAATGTCGTTAACGATATTGCCTTTGGAAGAATTCAGTTTCGCTTCTTTTTGCTCCATTTCGAATCGTTTAAGCCTAGAACGATCCGCTGAGACCCTTCTGAGTTTGGAAATGCATCACTAGGGGTAACAAACCTCTAAATTATAATTATTTAGGATTTGTATATGATTTTTTAATGTATTAATATGTTGATTAATGTTTGGAGTAGCAACGGAAGCGCTTCGGGCCATTCATATTGATATCGCCCTTCACAGGGAAGTCAGTTACGATATGGATGACATCGTTACCGTTGTTAACTCAAACGATGACTATGTTTATGCATGTTCGGGCCAGATTTATGTTTCTAAATGTTGTTTTAGCTCACCCACACGAAGGGAGCTCAAGTGCTCGGATAACCGACCCAACAATATAGCATGCAGTATTTTCACTAATAAAAATGACCAACATAGTTGAAAATAAAAATGAAACAATTTTCATATTATAAGAACTTCAACCTCTCCGTTGTTTTTACCTCGACCACACGGGGACTTGCCAAAATTGCAATCGAACATACATGCTACACTTGGTACATATTTGTGTGGTGGAATATCCCCTGTGCTAACCTTTGTAGATGCAGGTAGTTTAGGATAGATGTATGTTAGAGTTTAATTTCCTTCGGGTATCGCATTTATCAAATGTAATATTTGTTAGATATTGATGTATTTAGGCGATTTGTTAATTCCCCATCCCAATATGTAATTAATCTCGTAGATTAGGCGCATTTACTTTCCTACGTATTTACTTTCTCGCACTTTATTTACTGCTTTCTGCATGCACGTTAAATAATCAAAGACATAAGCCGAAAACATCTAGATTGAATCGAAATATCATAAGTGTGGTTTCCAAATGGGAATAATGTTAACTCAAATGACGATGAAATAGGTAACTCATCCCCGGACCCGAATCTCTAAACTATGGTATCGCTTAGGCTTAATGGATCTAGGCTGTACCAAATTTTCCCGGAAGAGCTGATCCGGGTAGCGACTCTTAGTACCATAGGCTAGAGGTTCTGATCTCGAGTCTATTAAGCTTGAAACTCACATTAACAAACAACATTTTCTTCGAGCAGCGCATCCTTCGAAGCATGCTCCTTTCGAAAAAACCCCAAGCCCCCATCTCACGGGGCCGGAGCCTCGCGGCATCCGCGCGAGTCCGAAACATCGTCCGCTCATAGTGGCGACTCTGCTAGGGATAACTTTTTCATAAACTTAAAAGTTTAAAAGATTTTGGATGAATATTGAAAAGTTTTTAAATGATTTAAATCCATGCTTACAATATTTTGAACAAAAGCATATGCATTAGATGGGTTAGCCTTTAAGATTAGGATGCCCCATTTACCGTGAAGCTTGCAAAAGTATCATTTGGGACCCTATGGCAACCAAAGATACTTAGTGGGTGGATCACTTATTGCCATATCGCATGTACCTCCCTCGTTCACACCTATTTGGGGAGAGGCTTGGAGTGTATTTTAGTGCAACAAGATTACCTTCTACATCAATAGCCCATGACCGAACTCATATAAGGAAACCATGGATACTTTCTATACGTCTACCAAAACAAAATTTCATATCTCCTTGCAGGCCCGCTCCTTAATACCTCAAGGTATTGAGATGACCCAAGCTTAGATTTTTAGAAGCTTAACCCTTAACCAAGGGGATATAAGGTCGGAGGACGTGCATCGCATGCTATGTACTATGTGTTTACCACTTCCCTTTTATCATACATCATATATAGCATTATGCTAACCACAATCTCTTTGTGCAGACATGATTATGCACACACTAGTTTATGATATGGTCATCATGCCACCACAAACCTGAGGCCACACGAATATCACACACCTAGGTTTAAACAATATGCTAAGACAGCTTGACCTAAGATAGCGGTGCCCGCTTGGCACCCGAACCTCTGCCCATTCGAGGCAACAAACCCACTATACCAAGAGTCACACGGTACAATGAACTATTTAACCGAACTCGCACAATTGTGTGAAAGCTGAACAAAGCCACCTCATGACATGAGAAAGAGCCACAGTTGTGAATTCTCAAAAAGCCCAGTCTTTTACCTCACGGGTATTATGGAAATCAACCTGTTTGTTCCTAATGGATTGGCAAACATAAGTCACACTTTGAAACCAAGCCAATAGGCAATCAACTTGTTTGTTCCAAGCGGATTGGCAAACACAAATCATAACCTCAACCTTTTACCACACGGGTATTGCGGAAATCAACCTGTTTGTTCCTTGGCAAACATAAGTCACACTTTAAACCAAGCCTATTATCACGGGAATTATGGCAATCAAATTGTTTGTTCCAAGCGGATTGGCAAACACAAATCATAACCTCAGCCTTTTACCACACGGGTATTACGGCAATCAACCTTTTTGTTCCAAATGGATTGGCAAACATAAGACCACTTTAAAACCAAGTCTATTACCACACGGGTATTACGAACGACAACCTGTTTTGTTCCAAATGGATTCGCAAAACATGAGTCATACCTTAACCATAAGCCTACTACCACACGGGTATTATGGCAATCGACCTGTTGGTTCCGAATGAATTGATAAACACGACCCTCGACATCACATGGATGTCACCTCAAGCTCATGCACTCACCACACGGGTCAGGTCTTGTTATCATTTGAGTTATGTCTTTATTACTAATGACTAACCCTGTTTGTTTCAAATGGATTGACAAATATGAATTTTATCGCATCACAGCATATTAACCCTTTGTAATGCATCCACGTCATATGCATCTCGCACATCAACATCAAGTATGTCAAACATGCATTTCATATCTGATGAAGTTGTTCGATTACCTTTGCTTAAGTTAAGGCTTAGAAGAGGCCGACTTCCCGCCTTGTCCGGATTTCCCCCATCGTGGCTTGCCTAGAGAACTTTCCATCAAAGGGTATTTCACACACTCATTCCAGCAAAGACTCGAGTTCAGATTTGGGTTCAGGTTTAAGTTCAGATTTTGGTTCGAATAGGAGATCAATCTTTGGTTCGGGTCAGTGTTTCGGGATGACGGATCCTCAAGGTGGTCACGGAAGAGACGAGCAGATTTCACACGAGGTGCTAATTGTCCAACAAATCCCATTTTATCATCAGCTCAGAAATGGCCAACGCTCTAAGCGCCATTCTCTACAGTGATCAATTTGCTCAAGCGCTACAGTTCCACCTTCGTCCACATCAGCCAAAGAACCGTACTTCAGACTTTGCTCCTAATACTCACCTATCATCAGGTTACCCAGTTGGGAATCATGCTACTACTTCCCAATTTGGTGTACAAACCTCGCAACCCCAATACAACCATGACCTAATGGGGTTAATGCTATCCCAAGCACTGAATCAATTTAGTCAAGGTCTAGGATTATTTGGTCAGTTTCAGACAGGTCAGACTTCTGGGGGTGATGATTATTCAAATTTAAGGTAGGCTAATGCCTTCCGGGTTGCTCAGCCTCAAAATCTTTTTAATCAGGGGCAAGTTGGTCAACAGTTGGTCAGTTGAGGTTTGCTCCATCCGGGTTGGTATCACTCAATTTCATTTGCAAGAAAAGCTAGACCTTCATCTGGTTTCGTTACACCACATCTAAGCTTTGCTCACAAATCTGCGATCCCTTAGAATTCGGGTGCCCCATCCTCCTTCAACGTGAGCTTAAATATTTTAGCCCAACCACCTCAATATCCGACCATGGCCCAGGCACTGTTTTCTCCCAACTTTATGGTCACTCCTAGGGACACCACAGTCCCCTAAGGGCAGCTTAACCGAAGGACCACATCGTTCGCTTCTCGTCGGCTCAATTTTCAGCAAGGGACTCATGGGATAGTACCCCAGTATCTACCTCCCAACGTAGCAGAACTATGGAAACAGTTTTTGGCTACTCGCACTAGCCAATTCCAGAACTTCCATCCAAACTAATACCATATCCCTCTGGTAGTACATAATGAGGAGTGGCTTCCCGAAAACTTTGTAATGCCGAGATTAGAGAAGTATGAGGGAGAAGGAGATCCCCGATCACATTTGGTTAGCTATCAGATTGTGATGAGAGCTATGAGGATCGATAACAAGATGCTGGCTAAGCTCTTCATTGTTACACTAGGAGGGCCAGCCAATGAATGGTATAACACCGCCTTTAAAAATAGCTCATGACTGGAAGCACCTCTCAGAGGCCCTAATAGAGCAGTATGGCTTCAATTATGAAATAAAAACCACCATAAAGCATCTCGAGGCCATCAAGCAAAGACTCAAGGAATTGTTCAAACCCTACAACAACAAGTGGATGGCGATCCAAGTGCTACTCAAGGATAAGCTTAGTGTGTCTGAGATGATTGTAAAGCTATTGGCCGGGGCATTGCCAGTCAACCGACAGCGGCTCAGGACCAACACTTTTACTTCTTACAATGAGGTTTTTGAGAAAGCTGAGAAGCTTTAGTGGATTGAATCTCTGGACACACCCATGGGAACCAACCAATGAGCACTAATGCGAAAAGGTGATAATTGGGAAAGTAGACCCTCCGCATGTGGAGGATGAGGATGCTAATAATGCAATAATTAGTATTTTAAACTCTTTTATGTTAACAAAGTCTGTCAGCGAGACTTTTGTATCTTCAGATGCGTCAAACTTTGCTTGCTTGTTTGATATCCTTTCGGATGACATCACACATTCTCGCGAACATGAGCATAATATTTTTTTAGCATGCATGACACATCATTGCATGAAATTAATTTGGGTATTAATGAATCCCCTATAATAATTTCAAATGATTTGACTCTTGATGAAAAATGAGAGATAACATAGGTACTTAGACAACACGTGATAGCGTTTGCTTGGTCCTATGAAGACATGCTAGAGGTCGAAAGAAAGATTGTCAAACACAAAATCTCCACTGACCATTAAGTCAGTCAAGTGGAAGATGACACGATTGAGACCAAAATGGGCCGGAATAGTCAAGATAGAGGCAATAATCAAATCGAAGCTAAGGTCCCCAAAGTAGTTAAACACCCGATAGGTTGGCCAGCATGACACCAGTACCGAAGACACAAAGAAGGAGTCAAGTATTTCAATGTGTCATCGAATTCATCACGCGGTTTATCACCATTTGTGGGACGATCATCACACTATTGAAGGAGTACCAACAAACAATGCCTGTTTGCGTTTCGATGGAATCAAGCTATGTTTGATGTAGGTTTTGAAGTCTTCCATCCCCGACAAATCACTCATTCCCTATTCGGCTGTTAAGAAATCAGGGAGAACAATTGAAAAGGTGAATATCAAGCATCATCGCTCATCACCGTGTACACCTCAAGCCAACATAGCGGCAACGATGTGAATCCGGCTACGCCGAACTCAATGAATTTCCCGATCGTGAATTGAGGTTAGCAATAGCACAACCAATCCTAGCAAATAAAACGAACAATCAAGCTAACATATAGTTAACACAACCTTTCGAATTGGATGAAAGAACCTGTTATGGGGTTGATTCTCAATTGTCTAGCCACAACAATTGATCACAATCAAAATAAGATTTCAAGAACAAGATCACAATCACTCGCACTTAAAGGGAAGTTGAAAATTCCGCAAAGGAAATCTGAAATTTTATTAATCATAAAAAAACTTACTAATACAAATAAAAAGATGTCTATATATAATACTATTATTCCTAAGGCACGAAATTAAATGTAGAGTTTGTCTAAAAATAAAATACTAAAGTTCTAATAGCTTAAAGATAGAATTCCTTAATGCATAAGAAAAGAATCATACTCTAATTTGAAATATAAAACAAACTAGGATTCTAAGTATACTAACTATTAAATAATAAAATAAAATCTAACTAAATTAAAATAAAAATAATGTAGCAGCCACTTCATTTTCTTCCATCATGTAACTGATCCAATAAGAATTAACCAAGATCCCAATGGATTAACATGTGACTTACATATGCGTGTCCAAAGTTTACTTAAGTTGATTCTAATTACACCAAGTCTTGAACCGCCATTCCATACTTGAATCAAAGTTAAGAATTCTTCTTCTTTGCTCGAGATCACTTTGTTAGAATTTTTTGAATGTTGACTTGAACTTTGAATCATTGAAATCTCTTTGATTCGCTCAATCAAAGCTGCTTGAGCACTCCTTGAATTAGACATCGAAATTGGAATAAGAAATGGATCTCGCCACTCAAGTTTCTTATCTTTGTCATTTTTATACTCAATTATTGGTGTTCCTATATTCGCGTCAGGCAAGAACAACCAACAAATTGATCAGAAAATGTTGAACGAATGAGCTGTTAAAGTCATGAATCCACCAAGATAGGCTCAAACAATATCACGTCTAGGTGAAAGAAATAAATCATGTAAAAAGCAGTACAAAAAGTAATTAGCCTGTCAATTAGCACTCTGCTAGTTGAGCAAAAATTAGTGCCTCTTTTCAAAACACAAAAATAGTCCATTGAGTTGAAAACCCGAAAAGAGCTTCTCAGATAAAACTTAGGACATCGAGAGAAAAGCAAACACATTGATTAGACAACCTGAAAGGGCTAGTCAATGGTAGGAGTCAAATTATTCGAAACATTCATACCCCTGTTAAGTTCATCAATGAATTGTCATTATTGCTGGATCTTTATGCATATGTTTATCTTGATTGTTTGCATGCCAACTATAGATTATCACAAGTAAGCATCCCATCACATCATGGTTTAATAAAAAAAAGAAGAGAATAAAAAAAGAAAAGATAAGTCTGCTGGATTGAAAACCTGAAAGGGCGGTCTAGGCAAAAATTAAGACAAGGTTCGATAGACTGAAAACCCGTAAGGGCGGTCTATGTAGAAATTAGCACCAAATAAATATAATAAAATTCATCATCCTCTCATCGGAATGGCTCAAGGAATAATATATTTCCTCCAGATATTAGGACGAATATCTTCAAACTTCGCTTGCAGAGAGGATTGCCATAACAAAAGCTTCCAAGCTCTCCTTATCAGCTTCAAAGTGAGCATCACCAACATGGTTCGGGATAAACATTAACATCATTGGTACCATACCGAAGAAGGAAACGAACGTAAAAAAGTCAATGACTCATAAAAATCCTCTTCAAACCAAATTCAGGCTTTGACTCGGAGCAATGTCCATCATCACTCTGATGAAGTCATGTCTACAAAACTCGACCATAGACAAAAAGGCAACCATGGAATGCCCAATGAGATGAATCCTGGGGACACTCATGCACCAGCAAAAGAGGGTATCAATTTGGATACCTCTGAAAGGCCCCTCATGCAATGAAGCTTCTACTACCAACTGGGCCAATGCTCCATAGCCAACGACGCCTGCAACAAACAAACATACATCATATGATAAATGTTATTCATGTATAAAGTCATTCATACATGCATACGCATCATGTCACTTACATGTGAGAGTAATTTTAAACCGAGGTAATGCCATTCCGACGAGAAAAACACTCTACCTGCACATGAGGAAACTACAAGTAACAAGAAGATGTTGGAGCTACACATCATCTAAATTGAGGATGACAATGGCCCAACTTAAGCCATTTCAATTTTCATCAAATTTAAGCCTACCCAGGCCTCTTTCTAGCAGCATTTCAACATCACAAAAGCCTCCCAAAACAACAGAGGGGCCATCAAGACATTCCCCAAAATCTCAAACTCAAATTTCCACGTTTTTCATGGGCCTGAAGAAAAATTTCTTAGAACCCTCATGTTATAATTCTTGATTGAAGGGTAAAAATTTTTACTTTCAGCAATCTCAATCAAGGAATTAAAACATATGTCACAAGTATCTACTAATAAAATTCCTTATTCTTGCAAGTACCCCTTCAACTCACAAGGGGCATATATGTCAAACTCACATCAGTCAACATATCATCAAAGGCATCAAGCACACGGCTTTCATCCTTTCCCCAGCAGTTCTGAGGTCACAGTCAACCCAGAGGTCAACTCACAAGGGGTATATATGTCAAACTCACATCAGTCAACATATCATCAAAGGCATGGAGCACACGGCTTTCATCATTTCCCCAGCAGTTCTGAGGGTCACAGTCAACACAGAGGTCAACTCACAAGGGGTATACTATTCAGACCGTAATGGTCAACCATCCCACAGTGGATTTCGACGAAGACTTACCATAGTCGACGTATTATCAAAGGCATAGAGTACACGGCTTTTATCCTTTCCCCAGCAGTTTCGAGGGTCACAGTCAACCCACGGTCAACTCACAAGGGGCATCCACAGCAGACTTTCTACAGTCCGCGTACCCTCCAGGACTTTCTACAGTCCATATCTCTTTTCATTCTTTTTACAGTCAACAGACTTTCTACAGGTCGCATTCCTTTTTAGACTTTTTTACAGTCAATGGACTTTCTACAGTTCAAATCTTCTTCAGACTTACAATCAATGGATTTTCTACAGTCCGCATTCCTTTTTAGACTTTGTACAGTCAATAGACTTTCTACAGTCCTCTTTCCTTTCAACTTTTTACAGTCAAAAGAACTTTTTACAGTTCACAAATTTCTGACTTTTTACAATCAACAAACTTTCTACAGTTCGTAATCTTCTAACTTTCTACAATCAGTGAACTTTCTACAGTTCGCAATTCTCTAACTTTTTAAAGTTAAACAAACTTTCTACAGTTTGCAAATTTCTGACTTTTTACAGTCGATGAACTTTCTATAGTTCATAATCTTTTGACTTTCTACAATCGGCGAACTTTCTACAGTTCACATTTTTTCTGACTTTTTACAGTCAATGAACTTTCTATAGTTCACATCTTGTCCTGACTTTTTCAGTCAGCGGACTCTTTACGGTCCACATCGTCAATGGGCTTGCTACAGCCTGTACACGGGATCCTTAACTAGAAGAACGGAGGCGCACGGGTAACGTTCTTTCCCCAATGGTTCCAGCGGTAACAACCAGCCAAAGGTCAACCTTCAAGGGTCAATCATTGCCAAACGGGCAATTCTTGAGGGGCATCGAGAGACCAATCCTCAAAAAATCACCGCACCAATATGAAACCTTCCAGCCTTCAACCCCAAAGAGTGTCAACCGCGACCGGGCAGGTATTATCTCTAAACCCTGCTACTCTTTCAATCGTGGGACCATATTAATCTCATATCAGCAGTGATCCCACAAGGGGCAGCCTGTAAGCACGGGATTTTACTCCCGACTCACGAGTTCAATGATGAAGCTGTAATTTATTTTTCCTTGCTAGTTTTTCACTTTCTTGAATTCATTCAAAGGAAGCTTGCTTTGTTTCTTTGAGCCTTAACCTTTTTTTAGGCAATTTCAGCATAAAAAGCCCGAGGTAAAGAAGCAATGTCGTTAACGACATCGCAGTGGTAGCAGAACAAGAATTGCACTTTGTGGACTATTTCAGCCAAAAAATCAAAATTTTCCAACTTACTCGGAATTTATCTTTGAAATACAGCTGCCACACCCCAGCTAAGACTTTTGAATCCCAAAATTTGCATAGGGATTGAGAAATAAGTGGAAAAAAATGAAAAAAAGAATATCAAACTTTTACTTCTTTTTTAGATTGAAGGGAGAGATTGAAGGGAGCTCTCTCTTTAAGAGAGCTGATTTCCAGACACAAAAGGGGAGGAGGACATTTGAGTAAGGACATTTTTGGCAAAAGAAGAGGAAAGGGAGCCTAAGAGAGAAAAGTTTCCTTTGAAGTTGTTTTTTGGTTCTTAAGTGTTTTAAATACATTTTAAGTGTTTTCATAACCAAGGAATCATCTTTTAATCCTTTTGAATTTGTGTTTCTGGAACTTGAGTGTGTAAGTTCATGGATAGGGCATGAAATTGGGCTATCTCGGTTCATTTAGGCAAGTTCGAGGTTTAGTTCACTTTTTTCGGAAAGTGAGGTATATTGAGAATTTAAGCAAACTTGAGGTTTAGAGATCACTTAGCAATGCTTGAGGTTTAGACTTGAATGGAGAGTCTAAAACATATTTATCACTCACTTGATGAAGGTTACTACACCTTCTGAAACATCTACTTTGGCAAGGAATAGATCCCTTCCAAAGATTTTCGGTAAATCACCAAATCCAATGAAAAAGAAACAAGGAGAGCTTCCCGGAGGACTTCATGGATCTTAAAGAAAGTGGATTCATGACTACGGGGTAAGCTTCTGAGTTCTTAGAGTTTGTGCTTACATTTATATGCTTTTCTTTTTGAAGTTTCATTTTCTTTTCGATTATATCTATTTTTGCATACCAATCTGTTTTCCAGAAATTGCAGTATGATTGCGAATATTTTTGAGTATTTTGTTTGTATAAACATATTCTACACATCTTGAACTTTTTGGAATGATAAAGATCATCCAAATCGATTAAGTATAGCAAAAGTTATGATGGTTTGAAGTTTCGAATTTTCGTTTTGTTGTTTCTGTGTGTTTTCTGTAGGTTTAGAACTTGATGTCATTAACGACATTGCCTTTGGCAGAATTCAGTTTCGCTTCGTTTTGCTTCGTTTCGAATCGTCTAGAACGACCCGCTGAGACCCTTCTGAGTTTGGAAATGCATCATTGGGGGTAACAAACCTCTAAATTATAATTATTTAGGATTTATATATGATTTATTAATGTATTAATATGTTGATTAAAGTTTGGAGAAGCAACGGAAGTGCTTCGGGCCATTCATATCGATATCGCCCTTCACAGGGAAGTCAGTTACGATATGGACGACATCTTTACCGTTGTTAACCCAAACGATGGCTATGTTATGCGTGTCAGGCCTAGATTTATGTTTCTAAATGTTGCTTTAGGTCACCCACACGAAGGGAACTCAAGTTCTCGGATAACCGACCCAACAATATAACATGCTGCATTTTCACTAATAAAAATTATAAACATAGTTGAAACTAAAAATGAACGATTTTCATGGAATACAGATTCGAAATCTCCGTCGTTTTTACCTCGACCACACGGTTCTTGCCAAAATTCCAATCGAGCATACGTGCTACACTTGGTACATATTTGTGTGGTGGAATATCCCATGTGCTAACTTTTGTGGATGCATGTAGTTTAGGATAGATGTATGCTAGGGTTTAATTTCCTTCGGATATCGCATTTATCAAATGTAATATTTGTTAGATATCGATATATTTAGGCGATTTGTAAATCCCTCATCCCAATATGTAATTAATCGCATAGATTAGGCGCATTTACTTTCCTACGTATTTACTTTCTCGCACTTTATTTACTTCTTGCTGCATGCACACTAAATAATCAAAGACATAAGCCGAAAGCATCTAGATTGAATCGAAATATCACAAGTGTGGTTTCCAAACCAGAATAGTGTTAACTCAAATGATGACGAAATAGGTAACTCATCCCGACCCGAATCTCCGAACTATGGTATCGCTTAGACTTAACGGATCTAGACTGTACCAAATTTTCAAAGAAGAGCTGATTAGGGTGGCGACTCTGGGTACTATAGGCTAGAGGTTCTAATCTCGAGTCTATGAAGCTCGAAACTCACATTAACAAACAACATTTTCTTCGAGCAGCGCATTCTTCGAAGCATGCTGCTTTCGAAAAACCCCAGGCTCCATCTCACGGGGCCGGCGTCCACGCGTCATCCGAAACGGTGCGAGTTTTATAAATGTTGACCTTTAAATCGACCTTAAGACCATTTTAGAGTGTAATAAACATGATCTGACCATAAAAGGCATGCGTCATAGTTTTCACGAAATTTTTGATCTCACAAATCAGAGCAGGTTTTTTCATCGTTGACCTTAAAATCAACATTTGTACCGTTTTAGAGTATGATAAACATGATCTGACCATAAAAGGCATGCGTTAAATTTTATGAAATTTCGATCCCGGAAATCGATGCGAGTTTTATGAACATTGACCTTAAAATCGACCTTTAGACAATTTTAGAGTGTGATAAACATGATATGACCATAAAAACCATAAAAAGGAATTTGTCAAAGTTTTCTCGAAATTTTCGATCTCGCAAATAGGAGCGCGTACTTTCAACTTTGACCTTAAAATCAATCTTTGGAACATTTTAGAGTGTGATAAATATAATATGACCATAAAAGGCATGCGTCAAAGTTTTCACGAAATTTCTATCCTGGAAATCGGTGTGTTTTTTTATTTTTTATCTTAAAATCAATCTTTGGATCATTTTAGAATGTGATAAACATTATATGACCATAAAAGACATGCGTCAAAGTTTTAACAAAATTTCAATCCTGGAAATCAGAGCGAGTTCTTTTACATTTGTGCTTAAAATCAACATTTGGACCATTTTAGAGTGTTAAATATAATATGACCATAAAAGGCATGCGTCTAAGTTTCACAAAATTTTGGATCTTGTAAATTGGAGCGCGTTTTTCATACGTTGACCTAAAAAATTAATCTTTGGACCATTTTAGAGTGAAAAATATTATATGACCATAAAAGGCATGCGTCAAAGTTTTCACGAAATTTCGATCCCGGAACTCGATGCGAGTTTTATCAACGTTGACCTTAAATACCTTTGGACCATTTTAGAGTGTTATAAACATGATCTGACCATAAAAGGCATGCGTCAAAGTTTTAACAAAATTTCGATCCCGGTAAACTGTGCGAGTTTTATAAACGTTGACCTTAAAATAGACCCGTGGACCATTTTAAAGTGTGATAAACATGATTTGACCATAAAAGGCATGCGTCAAAGTTTTCACGAAATTTTCGATCTCATAAATTAGAGCAAGTTTTTTCAACGTTGACCTTAAAATCGACTTTTAGACCATTTTAGAGTGTGATAAACATGATAGGATCATAAAAGCATGCGAAAAAGTTTTAACAAAATTTTGATCTCGCAAATTGGAGCGAGTTTTTTGAACGTTGACCTTAAATCGACCTTAAGACCATTTTAGAGTTTGATAAACATTATAAGACCATAAAAGGTTTTAAAGTTATCATGAAATTTTTCTCCCGGAAACGTTGATAATTTTTTCAATGTTGACCTAAAAATGGACCTTTTGACCATTTTAGAGTTTGATTAATATGATATGACCATTAAAGGCATGCGTCAATGTTTTAACGAAATTTCGATCTCGAAAATCGGTGCAATGTTTTTCAATGTTTAACATAAAATCAACCTTTTGACCATTATAGAGTGTGATAAACCTTAATAGGCCATAAAAGGCATGCGTAAAAGTTTTCATTAATTTTTTATCCCTGAAATCGATGCTAGTTTTTTTAATGTTGACCTTAAAATCCACCTTTAGACCATTTTTGAGTGTGATAAAATGATATGACCATAAAAGGCATGTTAAAAAGTTTTCATGAAATTTCGATCCCGAAAATCGGTGCGTGTTTTTTTAGCTTTGTGCACCTTAGGACCATTTTAGAATGTGATAAAAATGATATGACCATAAAATGCATGCGTCAAAGTTTTCACGAAATTTCGATCACGGAAATCAATGTGAGTTTTTCCAACGTTGAACTCAAAATTGACCTTTGGACCATTATAGAGTGCTATAAACATGATATGACCACAAAAGGCATGAATCAAAGTTTTCACGAAATTTCGTTCCCAGAAATAGGTGCGAGGTTTTCAATGTTGACCTCAAAATAGACCTTTGGACCATTTTAAAGTCAAATAAACCTGATATAACCATACAAGGCATGTGTCAAAGTTTTCACCAATTTTCGATCCAGGAAATCGATGCGAGTTTTTTCAACGTTGACCTTAAAATTGACATTTGGTCCATTTTAGAGTCTTATAAACATGATACGACCATAAAAAGAATGCGCCAAAGTTTTCACGAAATTTCGATCCCGGTAATCATTGCGAGTTTTTTCAATGTTGACCTAAAAATCGGCTTTTGAACCATTTTAGAGTGTGATAAACATGATACGACCATAAAAAGCATGCATCAATGTTTTCACGAAATTTCGATTCCATAATTCGTTGTAAGTTTTTTCAGCTTTATGCTTTAAATCGACCTTTGAACCATTTTAAAGTGTGATAAACATGATATGACCATAAAAGGTATGAGTCAAAGTTTTCATGAAATTTCTATCCCGGAAGTCTATGTGAGTTTTTTCAACATTGACCTTAAAATCGTCATTTGCGCCATTTTAGAGTGGGATGATATGACCATAAAAGGCAAACGTAAAAAATTTCACAAATTTCCGATCCCTGCGATGCGAGTTTTTAAACCATTGTTTAAAACTGACCAGTGGACCATTTTAGAGTGGGATAAAAATGACATGACCATAAAAGGCATGTGTCAAAATTTTCAAGAATTTTCGATCCTGGAAATCAGAGTGAGTATTTTCAATGTTGACCTTTAAATCGATCTTTGGACCATTTTAGAGTGTTATAAATATGATATGACCATAAAAAGCATGCGTTAAAGTTTTCACGAAATTTCGATCCGAGAAATCAGAGCGAGTATTTTCACCTTTGTGCTTAAAATCGACCTTTTGACAATTTTAGAGTGTGATAAACATGATATGACCATAAAAGGCATGCACCAAAGTTTTCACGAAATTTCGATCCCGGATTTCGTTGTGAGTTTTTTCAACATTGACCTTAAAATAATCAACATTTGGACCATTTTAGAGTGTGATAAACATGATATAACTATAAAAGGCATGCGTCAAAGTTTTCATTAAATTTTGATCCCGGAAATTGGGGCAAGTTTTTTCAATCTTGACCTAATAATCAACCTTTGGAACATTTTGGAGTTTAATAAACATGATTTGACCATAAAAGGCATGCGTCAAAGTTTTCAAGAAATTTCGATTCTAGAAATCGGTTTGAGTTTTTTCACCTTTGTGCTTAAAATCGACATTTGGACCATTTTAGAGAGTGATAAAAATAATATGACCATAAAATGCATGCGTCAAAGTTTCCACTAAATTTCGATCCGATGCGAGTTTTTACACCTTTGTATTTAAAATTGACCTCTAGACCATTTTACAGTGTTATAAACATGATATGACTATATAGGCATGCGTCAAAGTTTTCACGAATTTTTTATCTCGAAAATCGGTGAGTTTTTTCAATGTCGACCTTAAAATCAACCTTTGGACCATTTTAAAGTGTGATAAACATGATATAACTATAAAAGTCATGAGTAAATGTTTTCTTGAAATTTCGATTAACGGAAATCGTTGCGAGTTTTGTTAATCTTGACCTAAAAATCAACTTTTTGACCATTTTAGAGTTTGATAAACATGATATGATTGTAAAAGACATGGTTCAAAGTTTTCACGAAATTTCTTTTCCGGAAATCGGCGCTAGTTTTTTAACCTGTGTTCAAAATAAACCTTTAGACAATTTTAGAGTGTGATAAACATGATATGACCATAAAAGTCATGCATCAAAGTTTTCAGGAAATTTCGATCCTGGAAATCGGTGCGAGTTTTTTCATCGTAGACTTTAAAATCGACCTTTAGATCCTTTTAGAGTTTGATAACATGATATGACCATAAAAGGAATGCATCAAAATTTTCACGAAGTTTCGATCCTGGAAATCAGTGCGAGTGTTTTCACCTTTTTGCTTAAAATCAACCTTTGGACCATTTAGAGTGTGATAAACATGATATGACCACAAAATGCATGCGTTAAAGTTTGCACGAAATTTCGATCCAAGAAATCGATGTGAGTTTTTTCAACGTTGATTTTAAAATCGACCTTAAGATTAGAGTGTGATAAACATGATATGACCATAAAAGGCATGCGTCAAAGTTTTCACGAAATTTCGATCCGGGAAATCTTTGCTAATTTTTTAATTGTTGACCTAAAAAAATCGACATTCGAACCATTTTAGAGTTTGATAAACATGATATGACAATAAAAGACATGCATCAAAGTTTTCACGAAATTTCGATTCCGAAAATCGGTACTAGTTTTTACACCTTCGTTCTTAAAATTGACCTTTGGACCATGTTAGATTGAGATAAACATGATATGACAAAAAAAGGCATGCGTCAAAGTTTTCACGAAATTTCGATTCCCGGAAATAGGTCCGAGAGTTTTTACACCTTTTTACTTAAAATTGACGTTTGTACTATTTTAGATTGTTATAAACATAATATGACTATAAAAGGCATGCTTTAAAGAATTCACGAAATTTCGATCCTGGAAATCGGTGCGAGTATTTTCACCTTTGTGCTTAAAATCGATCTTTGGACCATTTTAGAGTGTGATAAACATGATATGACCATAAAATCCATGCGTTAAAGTTTACACAAAATTTCAATCAGGAAATCGATGCGAGTTTTTTAAACGTTGACCTTAAAATTGATATTTGGACCATTTTAGAGTGTGATAAACATGATATGACGATAAAAGGAATGCGTCAAAGTTTTCACGAAATTTGGATCCCGGAATTCGGTGCGAGTTTTAACGTTGTGCTTAAAATTGACTTTTCAACCATTTTAGAGAAATATAAATATGATATGACTATAAATGGTATGCGTCAAAGTTCTCACCAAATTTTGATTTTGGAAATCGGTGCGAGTAATTTCAACATTGACCTTAAGACCATTTTAGAATGTGATAAACATGATATGACCATAAAAAGGTAAGCGTTAAAGTTTTTACGAAATTTTGATCTCGAAAATCGGTGCGAGATTTTACACCTTTGTGCTTAAAATCAACCTTTGGAGCATTTTACAGTGCGATAAACATGATATGACCATAAACGGCATGCGTCAAAGTTTTCCCGAAGTTTCGATCCCGGAAATCGTTGCCAGTATTTTCACTTTTTTGCTTAAAATCGACATTTGGACCATTTTAGAGTGATAAACATGCTATGACCAAAAAATGAATGCGTCAGAGTTTGCATGAAATTTCTATCTAGGAAATCAGTGCGAGTTTTTTCAACGTTGACTTTAAAATCGACCTTAAGACCATTTTAGAGTGTGATAAACATGATATGACCATAAAAGGCATGTGTTAAAGTTTTAACAAAGTTTTGATTCCGGAAATCGTTGCTAATTATTTCAATTTGACCTAAAAATCGACATTTGGACCATTTTAGAATTTGATAAACATGATATGACAATAAAAGGCATGCAACAAATTTTTTATAAAATTTTGATTCAAATCGGTGCGAGTTTTTACACCTTTGTTCTTAAAATCGACCTTTGGATCATTTTAGAGTGTGATAAACATGAAATGACCAAAAAAGGCATACGTCAATGTTTTCACGAAATTTCAATCCTGGAAATTGATCCGAGTTTTTACACTTTTGTACTTAAAATTGACCTTTGGACCATTTTAGAGTGTTATAAACATGATATGACCATGAAAGGCATGCGTCAAAGTTTTCATGAAATTTTGATCCCGGAAATCGGTACGAGTTTTTTTATCGTTGACTTTCAAATTGACCTTTAGACCATTTTAGAGTGTGATAAACATGATATGACCCTAAAAGGCATGCGTCAAAGTTTTCACGAAATTTCTATCCCGGAAATCAGTGCGAGTATTTTCACCTTTTAGCATAAAATCGACATTTAGAACATTTTAGAGTGTGATAAACATGATATGACCACAAAACGCATTCGTTAAAGTTTGCACGAAATTTCGATCCCAGAAATCGGGGTGAGTTTTTTCAAAGTTTACCTTGAAATCGACCTTAAGACCATTTTTGAGTGTGATAAACATGATATGACTATAAAAAGCATGTGTTAAAGTTTTCACGAAATTTCAGTTCTGGAAATCGTTGCGAATTTTTTTCAATGTTGACCTAAAAATCGACCTTTGGACCATTGTAGAGTAAAACTTGATATGACCATAAAAAGCATGCGTCAAAGTTTTCACGAAATTTCGATCCTAGAAATTGGTGTGAGTATTTACACCTATGTACTTAATATTGACCTTTGGACCATTTTAGAGTGTTATAAACATCATATGACCATAAAAGGCATGCATCAAAGTTTTCACGAAATTTTGATCCCGAAAATCGGTACGAGTTTTTTTATCGTTTACCTTCAAATCAACCTTTAGACCATTTTAGAGTGTGATAAACATGATATGACTATAAAAGGCATGCGTCAAAGTTTTCACCAAATTTCGATCCTAGAAATCGGTGCGTGTATTTTCACCTCTTAGCATAAAATCGACCTTTGGAACATTTTAGAGTGTGATAAACATGATATGACCACAAAAAGCATGCGTTAAAGATTGCACGAAATTTCGATCCCGGAAATCGGGGCGAGTTTTTTCAACGTTTACCTTAAAATCGACCTTAAGACCATTTTTGAGTGTGATAAACATGATATGACTATAAAAAGCATGCATCAAAGTTTTCACGAAATTTCAGTACTGGAAATTGTTGCGAATGTTTTCAATGTTGACCTAAAAATCGACCTTTTAGACCATTGTAGAGTTTGATAAACTTGATATGACCATAAAAGGCATGCTTTAAAGCTTTCATGAAATTTGGATTTCAAAAATCGGTGCGAGTTTTTAAACTTTTGTGTTTAAAATCGACCTTTTAACCATTTTAGAGTGCAATAAATATGATATGACCATAAAAGGCACATGTCAATGATTTCACGAAATTTCGATCCCTTAAATTGGTGTGAGTTTTTACACCTTTGTACTTAAAATTGACATTTTGACCATTTTAGAGTGTTATAAACATAATATGATCATAAAAGGCATGCGTCAAAGTTTTCACGAAATTTCAATCCTGGAAATCAGTGCGAGTTTTTTCATTGTTGACCTTAAAATCGACCTCTAGACCATTTTAGAGTGTGATAAACATGATATGACCATAAAAGGCATGCGTCAAAGTTTTCACGAAATTTCAATTCTGGAAATCGGTGCGAGGATTTTCACCTTTTTGCTTAAAATCGACATTTGTATCATTTTAGAGTTTGATAAACATGATATGACCACAAAATGCAAGTGTCAAAGTTTGCACGAAATTTCGATCCAGGAAATCGTTGCGAGTTTTTTCAACGTTGTCCTTAAAATCGTCCTTTGGACCATTTTAGAGTGTGAGAAACATGATATGCCCATAAAAGGCATGCATCAAAGTTTTCACGAAATTTCGATCTCGAAAATTGATGCGAGTTTTTTCAATGTTGATCTTGAAATCGACCTTTGGACCATTTTGGAGTTTGATAGACATGATATGACCATAAAAGGCACAGTCAAAGTTTTCACAAAATTTTGATTCTGGAAATCGATGCGATTGTTTTCACCTTTGTGCTTAAAATAGACCTTTGGATCATTTTAGAATGTGATAAAACATGATATGATCATAAAATGCATGTGTCAAAGTTTGCATGAAATTTTGATCTAGGAAATCGGTGCGAGTTTTTTCAACATTGACCTGTAAATCGACCTTTGTACCATTTTTGAGTGTGGTAAACATGATGTGACCATAAAAAGCATGCGTTAAAGTTTTCACGAAATTTCGATCCTGGAAATCTACACAAGTTTTTTCAATGTTGACTTTAAAATCTACCTTTGGACTATTTTAGAGTTTGATAAACATGATATGACCATGAAAGGCATGTGTTAAAGTTTTCACGAAATTTCGATTCCCGAAATCGGTGCGAGTTTTTTCACCTTTGTACTTAAAATCGACCTTAGGACTATTTTAGAGTGTGATAAACATGATATAACCATAAAAGCCATGCGTCAAAGTTTTCACGAAATTTTGATCCCAGAAATTGGTGCGAGTTTTTACACCTTTGTACTTAAAATTGACATTTGGACCATTTTCATGTGTTATAAACATGATATGATCATAAATGGCATGCGTCAAAGTGTTCACGAAATTTTAATCCCAGAAATCGGTGCGAGTTTTGTCATCTTCGACCTTTAAATCGACCTTTAGAAGACCACTTTAGAGTGTGTTAAACATGATATGGCCATAAAAGGTATGCGTCAAAGTTTTCATGAAATTTTGATCCTGAAAATCGATGCGAGTATTTTCATCTTTGTGCTTAATTGATCTTTGGATCATTTTATAGTGTGATAAACATGATATGATGACAAAATGCATGCGTCAAAGTGTGCACGAAATTTCGATCCTAGAATCGATGCGAGTTTTTTCAACGTTGACCTTAAAATCAACATTTGGACCATTTTAGATTGATAAACATGATATGATCATAAAAGGCATGCGTCAAAGTTTTCACAAAATTTCAATCCCGGAAATCGTTGCCTACCTCTAGTCTTCGGATATCGTTTCCGAGCTTTAATCCACTAATGCTTTTTTCCTTTAACTAGGCGGAGAAGCCCTTGACGGCGGGTACGAAATATTACAGCAAATACCTTTCAATCTAACCACCTCTCAACTCAGTTTGAGTACCCTTTTCAAATGACACACAATTTTTAATTAAAAAGAGATTTCGCACAAAGGAACTCAACTTGTTGGTTCTTTTACAAATGATTAGCTTAGCTAGAGTCTAAGCCTAATTGATTTCTCGCTTACAAACATATGGGAAAATTTGATGTTTGCTTTGGATTAATTGATTCTGAATTTGAAGGTTGTGATTGCTTTAGTAGAGGTTCAGCTCTTTAGAAATTCAAGGCTATGCACCAAGTTGTAAACATCTACTTCAGGCTTTTATTTATTAATGAAGAACTCTGGAAGTAGCCATTGTAAACTTCTCATCTTAAATTAGCTCTCTCAAAATCTCTTCTCTTCACAGCTTTGAAATCTATCAGTTTGAAATAGATTTGTGGACATTTACAGTGATTTCGAACGTTGAGGTGCAAGATTAATTCATTAATCTATTTCTAGTCAATGACTCATTTCCTTCAAGTAATCCAGTTGAGAGAGGTGAGTGAGATGTAACGTGTTTATCTGAGATTGGACGCTTTAGCTAACGTTGGAGATGGCTTGATGATGCTGGAAAATGGTGATTGTTAGAAGATACCTTTTTTTTGGCTTCTAGTGAGGATAACCCAACATTCCATACTAACACCTTTTGTTAGCGAGGACCACATAATTATTCTTTTGTTTTCAGCGGCAATACCTAAAACGCATCACTAAGGAATGTTCTATTTTCATAGAAACGGTTAAAAGCAATGGTGTAACAGTAGGTCAGTATCGCAGAAGTTACTCAACGTACGTTGAGAATAACTAAGTAAAGGTAATCAGCATGTGTTGATATTACATAAACAATCTAACAAAAGTTACTCAACTTGGCAATCTTTGCTACTCTAAGCCATAACTTAACTAAGCTTGTGTCAAGCTTAGTTGTTTTCCTCAAAACAACCTCAAGCTGACTTACTGAGTTAAGAGTTTACTTAGTACCTAATTAATTTCACAATCCTAAGTAATTTTTTATCTCCAAAACTTAAGTATTGTGAAGTAATATTAACTTGGGTTCAACAATACTCTTAATTTGTTATGTGATAAATAACTCAAATTGGTGTAGGCTTAGTTAAGTTATTGCTTAGGGTTGCGAAAAGTTGTGATGCTGAGCTACTTATTAGTGGCCAAGCAACTCAGCACCGGAAGTTTAAATGATGTATCTCAGTGTAAACTGAGTTACTTTATGCTGTGCTAAGTACTTTGACGTAGTTACTTTTAATGAGTATTGTGAAAATAGAATATTCTAGTTTGATGCGTGTAGGTTTCAAAAAAGATTTGACGTTGAAAACAAAAGAATATTCAAGTGGTCCAAATCGTTAAAAGTTGTGTGTATGAATGTTGGCATAAAGTCACTAAAGTCCAAATCAAAAAGAGATTTTCTAACATGTACCATTTTCTCAGCATCGCCGCGCCACTGCAAAGTCAGTAAGAAAGCCATTCTGAAATCTCCACGTTACATTTCGCTTGCTCTCTACAAACATAGATGTTTTATTAATAAACTCTTAAAAAGTAATTAACCAATGGATTAATATCGCGCCTCAACCGACAAAAGCGTTATCTCTAAAGGTCTTTAATTCTGTCTCAAACGGGAAGAAATTGAAGTTGTCAAGAGAAGAGCTTTTGGAGCTTAAATTCAAGATGATAAGTTGCAATGGCTACTTCCAAGAATCTACTACTATAAATAGAGACTGAAGTAGACGTTTACAACTTGGTGAATTACCTGAATTTCTAAAAAGCTGAAACTTTGTTCAAGTAATCACAGCTTTCGAAATTCCCTCAAGCAAATCTCAAAGCAAACTAATAATTTTTATTTAGTTTGTAATGGAGAGAATCAAATTATACTTAGAATCTAGCTAAGTCATTCACTATAAAACAACCAATGTTTTATAAGTTGAGTTCTTGTTCTTGTGTTTAAAATCAAAACTGAGTGATTACAATTTAACAAGGGTACTCAAACTACACAAGTGGTAGTTAGCTTGGAAGGTACTTGCTGTAATCGTACCAGTTGTCAAAGGCTTCTTCGCCTGGTTAAAGGAGTGAACACTTATGGATTTAAGCTTCTAAAATAATCTGGAGATTAGAAGTAGGCTAGGGGCCAAACCAGGATAAAATATCAGGTGTAAACTTTCTTTTACCTTTTTTTTATCTTGTTAACTTCGCTCAGCATAAGCATCATTCTCAATGTTTTATATTGCTTGTAAAACCAACCTGAGCTGACTTTGTAACTAAACCAAAGTCTGCTTTTTATCCCATTATTTGCATATCATCTTATACTCAGCATACATTAACTTAACTTGGCTAAGAATTTTTAAACTCTAAAAGTATCAAGTTAATCGGCATTTCCCCCCTCTAACCGATTATATAAGCTATAAGGACAAAATTTTGTTTACTAAATTAACATACATACAAGCATCCTACCAGATACCTTCAAAAAATCTTTTGTTCAATATCTGGTAGGAATCTAGTAGGAATGTGGTAGGAACCTTATATTTCATTGAAAATTTATTCAATCCATCAATATCTGGTAGGAAACTAGTAGGAACATGGTAGGATTATGGTAGGTTTCACAAATACATGTCAAAGTTTATCTCACCACCAGTCAGACAATTTATCAAACACCTTATGTGCAAACTAGAAAACCTTGCATTTTGTTAAATCAAAACAGAAATTCAAACCTCAAATTACAACAAATTAATTGTGAAATCAAATCAAAGTAAACACAATTTAATAAAAAAAATGCACAAACCTAATCGGATTTAAGTGTGATTCAAATTCTGAGGTGAAAACAACGAAAAACAACCAGAATTAAAAAAGAGGAACTAAGTGATCGAAATAGAGAATCAGAAAGAAAGTGAAACGAAGATTGAAATAGAGAGTCAAGGGATCGACAAACTGAAATATCACCTAGCAGAGAGAATTGTTACCGAGAGAACGATGTAGAGAGATGATTTATTCCAGTTTAGATAGAACATACACAATAATGAGAAGAAAATTGTAGCACCTAACGTATTGCATAAAAATTGAAAATTTAAAATTTAAAATGATTATAAAATGGAAAGAAATAATTTTACTATTTCATCTTTTTCATTCCCAATTTTAGTTCACAAGGAGTCCTATCCCGTGGTCTCCATGCATAACAGAAAATCTAGGATGAATGAATGCTTATAGATAATATTTAATTGAAAGGGTTAGAATTTGAATTAATTGACAAAGAGAACAAAGTGGTGTTTTGCTTATCAAAAGGCAATCTTGTCATTTCAACACTAGAGCCTCGATAAGCAATTTATTTTTTTCTTTTTTCTCATTTTCAACTAACGGTTCATAAAAAATTTGTCGCTATCCGTCGAGGATAAATGTGGGACTAGAAAGAGCAGCAGCCGAGTGTGAGACGATCATCAATTGAATTCAAAATCATCAGTTGAAATTATAGGTGAGAAAAATGCTACACTCTCTTGAATACACATCTTTATCAGTATCACCCTTTCAATCCACAGCTTTCTCCAAATCGGAGAAGCTGTATCCAAAATCCCTCTTTCTTAACCCTTCTAATTTGAAGTTTGTTTACCCAACTGGAAGATCTTGCAATGGTAGAAAGATTTCAATAACAACTAATGCATCTTTGGTAGAAGCTCCTCTTTTCTGGGCTGGCAGGCTTTGCGTCTTCTACGCTCTCTTGAAAGCTGGTTTTGCTGGTTCTAAGGCTAACCCTCTTGTCTCCGGTACGATCTTCTTCCCTTAATTTTTTTTCTCGATGCCCTGAATTTTATTTAATTTGATTTTTTTGGTTAATTTAGATTTAGATGTGGATTTGGTTGGTGGGGCTTCTGAATCCGGCGATTTGGGGTTCTCAAAGTGGCTTGATGTGATTCAAGGGAAGCCAGGTTTGTAGCAATCTTTTACAGAACAATTTCATCTTTATTTGACAACTTTCCATTTCTTGACTAGAATTTTTTAAATGTATGGTTTTTTTTGTTCAGAAAGTGTTATTAAATATTGGAAAATGGATAATTGCTTGAATGTTAATAGTCTAAATCACTCCCGGCCAGGCAGTGTATTGAAATTTAGCACTGAAATAGTGACGAAGCAAAGTGATCACTATTTTAAACCAACTAGCATCGTGTCACATGAACATAAAAACTGACATGTGTCACAAACAGAGTTGTAGCATTGTTTGGAAATGGTTAGAAATGTTATCAATCTGTCCTCAAACTGGGCGAGGATATTTTGTTGATGTTGAAATAAAAGTTTAGTGACTTAATTGACTGATAAAATAATAATAGTGTGTGTTTTTGGAAGGAATTGGTTAGAAAGATATCAAAGTTTGTGACAGTTTTATGTTAAACATATTTTGCCATGATTCTTTGCTACAGATAGTGATCATAATTCCATTTGGCTATACTTTTAACCTTGGAAGATCTTTAATTATCGATTGAACCATCTTCATCAAATATAGTAGTTACTTTAATGGGAGCACTCTTTTATTGATTGTTTCCAAAAATAATAGGACACGAGACAGAGACAAAACAGTTCGTATCAAATAAACCTTTAAGTTGAAAATTGTGTGAATTTTCGGTGTTGCGACATTAAGAGAAACTGATTACATGCATCATACTAATAATCAAGGGATTACATTCAGTAACATTTTGGGCCTTGCAGAAAAGGAAGCAGCTGAGAAGAGGAAATTAGTGAGCAAATGGCATCCAACAACAAAGGGAACACTGAGAAGGAACTATAGGGTTGCTTCAAAATCAGAAGGACGACGTCTCCTTAAGGCCATTGCGTCATTGCTATCTGATGATGATCACTTCAGGGATGCAACTTCTCATAAGGTTAAGTAACAAAATATTCGGTTTTGGTTCATTTGGTTCCTTGAAAGAAAAAAGACCTAATAAATCATTAGCCCCTGCTCTTGGCCCGAAAAGCTAACTGCCCCCCCACTAAACTTGTAAAAATAAAGCAATTTACCCCTGAACGTCACGTGTCAATTTCCGGTTGATTTGACTTTTCAAATGTCATTGTTCTCTCTATTAGAAGTTGACATGTGACATCCAGGGGTAAACTGGGCATTTATTAAAGTTGAGGGGTAACAGGGTGCGTTTAATGTTGAGGGGGTATTATGTAAAAGGCCAAGAAAAAAAGATGACGTATGAGATAACATTGTGTTATGTAGGGATGTCAAATAAGGAGGGAGAGTGCACATGGTGAAAGTGTATGCTGTAACAATGTAAGGGCTCTATTTGATGAACTTCCTACTCCACACCTTGTTGTAGAGATCTCGCCATTTCCAGTTGGCCCTCTTACTGATATTGATTATGCAAAGGCTGAGAAGTTAGAGAAGGTTCTTAGATCAGGAGCTTCCTTATGAATCCCGTCTTTACTCTGCTTTTGTATTCTAATTATGTAAATATTGCTCAACCAACTTTATCCATTTCCATATCTTCTCATTTTGGTAAAATCACTTTGTATTTTATTTGGAGATATTTCTTAGAATGCCAACGCACTTGGGTCTTGCCTTCGTAATCCATTTCTCTAGGATCTGGGGAGAGACGTGGATGGTATTAACTTCGGAGAAATTTTATAAATATGTTGATTTTAAGTATTTATATAAATCAAAGTTTTGATACATAACTTTTTTTATGAAATAAGTTTCAAACACACTTTCTATATGTTCCAAGTTATTTTGTTCTCCTCTGCTATCAATTGATGACATCATAGATGATGTTATGTTTTTTTTTTATTTTCTCATCTTATTTTATCATTATCTTTTAATCCGTTCATTTTTTGGACATTTCGCTTTAGAGTTTTTTGTCCGTATCATTTTTATCTTCGAAATACCATCTATTATGATATACTTTTTTTGATAATTTTTTTTCAAATGTTCGATATATGGTAGGAAGTAAAAAATGACAACTCTGGAAATATTTTTGTAGCTTCATGATATATAACTGATGAAAGGAACATTATCCAGTAGTTAAACATGACAGGAGCATTATCTGGTAACAACATGGTAGGAAAATGAACTTGAAAATTAAACAAAACAGAACCAGATAACAACATGGTAGGGACGTGGTAGGAAGTAAAAAATGACAACTATAGAAATATTATTGTAGTTTTCTGATAGATGATCGATGAAAGGAGCACTATCCAGTAGTTAAACATGACAGAAGCACTATCTGGTAGGAACATGGTAAAAAAATGAACTTGAAAAATCAAATAAAACAGAAGCAGATAACAATATGGTGGGAACATGGTAGGGACATGGTAGGAAGTAAAAAATAACAACTCTGGAAATATTACTGTAGCTTCGTGATAAATAACTGATGAAATGAGCACTATTCAGTAGTTAAACATAACAGGAGCATTATCTGGTAGTAACATGGTTGGAACATGGTAGGAAAATGAACTTAAAAATCAAATAAAACATAAGCAGACAACGACATGGTAGGAACATGGTAGGAAGTAAAAAATGATAACTTTGGAAATATTATTGTAGTTTTATGATAGATAACTGATGAAAGGAACACTATCCAGTAGTTAAACGTGACATGAGCATTATCTGGTAGGAGCATGGTAGTAACATGGTAGGAAAATGAACTTGAAAATTAAACAAAACAGAATTAGATAACAACATAGGGACATGTTGGGAAGTAAAAAATGACAACTCTGGAAATATTTTTATAGTTTCCCGATAGATAACTGATGAAAAGAGTACTATCTAGTAGTTAAACATGACAGGAGCACTATCTTGTAGGAACATGGTAGGAAAATGAACATGAAAATCAAACAAAACAGAGGCAGATAACAACATGATAGGGACATGCTAGGAAGTAAAAAATAACAACTCTGAAAATATTACTGTAGTTTCCTAATAGATAACTGATGAAAGAAGCACTATTCAGTAGTTAAACATGACATGAGCACTATATGGTAGGAGCATGGTAGGAAAATGAACTTGAAAATCAAACAAAACAGAAGCAGATAACAACATGGTAGGAAGTATTAAATGATAACTCTGGAAATATTACTGTAGTTTTTTTTATAGATAACTAATGAAATGAGCACTATACAATAGTTAAACATGACAGGAGCAGTATCTGGTAGTAACATGAAAGGAACATGGTAGGAAAATGAACTTGAAAATCAAACAAAACAGAAGCAGATAACAACATGGTAGGGACATGGTAGAAAATAAAAAATGACAACTCTGGAAATATTATTGTAGTTTTCTGATAGATAACCGATGAAAGAAGCAGTATCCAGTAGTTAAACATGATAGGAGCACTATCTGGTAGGAACATGGTAAGAAAATGAACTTGAAAAAAAACAAAACAGAAGCAAATATCAACATGGTAGGGACATGGTAGGAAGTAAAAAATGACAACTCTGGAAATATTATTGTAGCTTCCTGATAGATAACTGATGAAAGGAACACTATCCAGTAGTTAAACATAATAGGAGCAACATTTGGCAGGCACATGGTAGTAACATGGTAGGAAAATGAACTTGAAAACCAAACAAAACAAAATCAGATAACAATATGGTAGGAACATGGTAGGGACATGGTAGGAAGTACAAAATGACAACTCTGGAAATATTTATGTAGTTTCCTGATAGATAATTGATAAAAGGAGCACTATCCAGTAGTTAAATATGATAGAAGTACTATCTGGTAGTAACATGGTAGGAACATAGTAGGAAAATGAACTTGAAAATCAAACAAAACAGAAGCAGAAAACAACATGGTAGGGACATGGTAGGAAGTAAAAAATGACAGCTTTGAAAATATTATTATAGTTTCCTGATAGATAACTGATGAAAGGAACACTATCCAATAGTTAAACATGACAGAAGCATTATCTGGTAGGAACATGGTAGTAACATGGTAGGAAAATGAACTTAAAATCAAATAAAACAGAATTAGATAACAACATGGTAAGAACATGGTAGGGACATGGTAGAAAGTAAAAAATGACAACTTTGGAAATACTAATGTAGTTTCTTGATAGATAACTAATGAAAGGAGCACTATCCAATAGTTGAACATGACAAGAGAACTATTTGGTAGTAACATGGTAGGAAAATGAACTTGAAAATCAAACAAAACAGAAGCAGTTAACAACATAGTAGGGACATGGTAGGAAGTAAAAAATGACAAACTCTAGAAATATTATTGTAGTTTCCTGATAGATAACTGATTAAAGGAACACTATTCAGTAGTTAAGCATTACAGTAGCACTATCTGGTAGGAAAATGAACTTGAAAATCAAACAAAACAAAAGAAGATAACAACATGGTAGGAACATGGTAGGGACATGGTAGGAAGTAGAAAATAACAACTTTGGAAATATCATTGTAGTTTCCTGATAGATAACTGATAAAAGGAGCACTATCCAATAGTTGAACATGACAAGAGCACTATTTGGTAGGAACATAGTAGAAAAATGAACTTGAAAATCAAATGAAAAAAGCAGATGACAAAATGGTAGGAACATGGTAGCTACCAGTTTTCTACCAAAATCGAATGGTTGGAAAACATTTTCGAAAAAGTATATCACAATGGATGGCATTTCAAATATAAAAATGAGATGAATAAAGAACTCTAAAGCAACATGTCAAAAAAATAAACGGTTCAAAAGATAATGTCAAAATAAGATGAGAAAATTAAAAAAAGAAGCATGACATCATCTGTGACATCATCAGTTGATAATTAAATAAAGAACGTATAAGGTAAAAAACCAAACTTTAAATGGTAATGGAATGCAAAGGAATAAGTTAGAAGGTAAATTAGTAAATAGTTTACTCATATAGGACATTTATAACAATTTCCCTTATTTCTATAACAGAATATTCCCTTAAAGTTGTTTCAAGTCTCAAAGATGATCTGACACTGAAATAAAAAAGACATAATTATGCGGTCTAAGGGAAAAGCTATCATTTTGGTATGTTGGCCTATCAACAATAAAATCCAAGAACAACGGACATCCATGTCGCATTTCAGTAAGAGACGCGGGGTTCTACTACTACTACTGATGCATTCAAATATATCCAAGATTACCACATAGAAAGCGCGCTCCATCTCGCAAGACTGAAGCAGATTCAACTCAAAGACTCGGTGAGAAATTCTTTCAACTGTTTAATCTCGCACATCAACGACTACAAATTTATCTCACAACGGATTCAAAGGTGTCGTGAAGATTTTGAAGAGTGTATGAGAAGATCGGATGAAGGATTAAACGAGTTAAATGACAAGTTTGCAACGCCTACCTCAATAACATCTACAAATAGAAGCCTGAAGGGAGCGTTCAAACTTGTCATCTCGACCATTTCACATATGGACTGAAATTTCCATGTAGCTCTTTATAGGAGCACAGTGAAGGAAAATTCAAGGAACACACTAAACAAGGGAACTGCTCTGCTAATTGGCTTCATCTCTCTGATAAAGTAAGTTTCTCACCAAGTTCATCTTTCAATCTATGTTTAATAGCTGATCCAAGATTAGATGGTGATTATTTTATGCTTTATTGAATCCTTTTCTAAGTGCATGCTCGGAGAGTCGCAGTCAGAACACCTAAAAAATGTATTTTTGTATTTGTTGTTCTGGTTCCAAATACAAATGAATTTAATGAGAAATAAATATTCATATATTAGTTTGCCTTTTGTAGAATCAATCTCAGAATTGAAGGGCATCAAATTGATACAAGAAATTTAATTTGTGGCTGTTCTTTGTAGTGAAAGTGTGAAACATTTGCTACTTTACCATACTATGTCTATATATGTATTTATTACAACAACTTATGTGATGATTTTAGAGAGATGATAATGCGAGATAATTAAGTAATTAATTGCTTTTCACCTGATTTGAATATGCTCCACTGCTAGTAATGTTTAGTTTGTTTCAATATTGTCTGTTAGTGATTAGCTATAATCTGTACATGCTTTTGGAAAATGATGTGTATACATACCGCCATGAACATCGAATCGAGCTTGAACTTGATAAAATCTATTTGGCCTGGATTATGTCATGCTGTTGTCTTCTATCTACATTTAATTTTCATATTCTGGTTAAACTTTCATCTAGATCATGAAGAAGAAGAGACTTTTTTTACGAGAAAACATGAAAATAAGTTTCAGAAGATGGGGAATAACTTTGGACTGGTAACTTTTAGTAATTTTTTACTTATTTTTGGAACTGATATCGATACAAAGTTGCTGGTGAAGCTGTTAGAAGCCTCACCGCACAGTTTTGTTGTTGCGGGTGTTTCGTCTAATTGGAGTGTCATTTGTCATCCCTAAATGAGGTTATTAATGACAATATCCAAAAATATCACTAAAAGCACTATGTAAATAAAGTTTCGGATTTTTCATGATTTGGCTTCAGAATATATACTTTCCAGCCGTTATAGGTATTAGAGTAGATGGATACCACTCGCTTGTGGCTTTTCTTTCGACATTCATTTGCTACTTGAACAAAGGATTTATTTTATTCTGTTACTTTCAACTGATCCTGCTCTTTATTTTTCTGATATATCTTATCTCATGATGGCTGTTAGAATATTTGCTTCCAATCAGTGTTTTTTATTATAACGTGTATGGTGGAAATGTTCATGAATTCTACCTCATCAGTTTATCTTGTTTATAAATGTTTACTAGGTAGCACGGGAACTCTTAAGCACGGACTTGAGTTGTAGAGGGGAAATTTGCATTTATTAGTTACAGTTTCAAAAATTAAAAAATGCCTATCTTAGGGATGGAGACTTGTTATTATTGAATTCACTGTTATAATGGATTTCAATTTAAATCTGAATGACATTAACTTGTTCTTGTGATAGGCAAATTGATGTTCATTCTATTTGAAATCTACAATGCATTTGATCAATGCTAATACTGGTGAAAAGAATGAGCTTTTTTGCTACCAGAATCTACATTTTAGTTCCAATCCAAATAGTAGATTTTCAAAAGAAAATCTAGAGAGATATTCTCATAATCATTTAAATACCAGATTCTTTTAATGAGTTGCCTTCTTTTTGTTTTCTAGGTGATGCACATCAAACTTAGGTTGTTTGCGAAGAGGCCATTTGGCTTAATCCCTTGTGTCAACAGCACATTTAGTTCCAATTCCAAAAAGTAGATTATTTTGGGAAATGAAAATCTAGAAGAGCCAGGTTCTTAAAAGAGTTGCCTTCTTTTAGTTTTTTAGGTTATGCGCATTAAAATTCAGCTGTAGCTTTTCACTTTGTGTCAACACATTTAGTTCTGAATCCAAAAATTAGATTATTTTTGGAATTGAAAATCTCGTAGAGATATTCTCATAATCCTTAATATGCCAGCTTGTTATATGAGCTGCCTTCTTATAGTTTTTAATTAGTCGATACGCATTGAAAATTAGTGAACTAGTTTTTAATTTTGCCTTGAGCCATTCACTAATAGCTAGTTGTATGACTTTTTTCATCGTAGTATTGGATTTGCTCAGGCAAATACCATCCCTCTGTGAACTTTTATATTCATACAACTACGAAGCATGTGTTATTTTTACCGTACATAATGTTCTTTGTTTCCTATTTTGTGGAGACTTGGTTTTGTTTGATTTTACAAGTATGAGTCAACATGAACCTTTCTTAATGAGTTTTTCGGCCTAGTGTGTGTTGGAATCTGAGGAATTTCCTTGATAATTCTGAAGTCGCGAATAACACTTTTAGATTGAAATTTATTTGATCGGTTCACCAAACTTTCAATCGGATAAAATCAGAAAATATGTCAAGAACTAGAATTTGATGTTTTCTGTGAAAAATACAACGTAATTTTTCTGTGTAACGACCAATTTCGTTTTTGGTGAAATAAATAACCAAAATATCAATAGACATGTTGTTTCGAGTAGCTGCCATGTTTAAAGAACATGTTTTTCCGGGTTTCAATTGTGTCCAATTGACACACTGTTTCAGTCCAAAAATTCATTTGTTGATGAATTTTTCAAAGGATGCGTTTGTTCAGGATCCCCCAAATCGTAACCGTACTCGAACAAGTGTGCATTCCGCACTCTCCTAACTTGTTCGATGAAACGTCACGATCGCATTAGTCAAAACCAGTCAATCCAATTACACTAAAATACTAACATTCCTCCCCCATTTTAGTGCAATCCTTGATTAACCAAACAAAATCACAAACTCATCCATAAATGAAATATCATGATGATTGAATTCCATCTTAGTACATTACACTTTCCAAATGTTCGAATACCAAGGTGTCACTATGGATTGAACTTTAGTTATTCATTATGAATACATGAAGATAATATACACATATTTCAAATTCTAAAAGTTCTAACTAGACACTCTCTTTTACTAGCCTTTTGTCCTTATCCTTCATAAGCATATCAAAGTCAAGTCCTTACTTCTTGAAGCGGCTAAACTTCATGCTCATATAGGTAGCTCTTTTACTCTTGCACCTGCATATGCAATTTTTCAAAAGAGCTATTAAGAAGTTAAACTTCAACCT
>CATIWQ010251448.1:0-30014 GCA_949673415.1 Euphorbia schlechtendalii | reverse complement strand
GAGAGCAACATTCCAAGTAAGTTTCGATATATATTTCAATGCAACATGAATTAGTATAAGTTATATAGTTTTAGTTTAATGCTTCCGAAAAGTTTAAGTGGAGTAATATCTAATAGTATTCTTACTATGAGTTTTATATGCAAATCTTGAATAGGTCCTATAAGTATTGAGTGTGTTTAAAGTGTTGGGAAACTATAACCATAATACTTTGAAATTGATCAATAAAGTATGAGGGTAGTAAGAGTGAAAAATCAAAAGAAATAGAGAATAATGAATGAGTTATGCAAAAGGTAAGGAATGGTATGGAGCAGAAATTGCAACCATTCATTGAGTGAAAAAGAAAAGAAAAAAGAAAGAATAGCACAAAAATTGGGTGCAAAGTACAAAGCACTTCAAAAACATATGCTTAAAAAAAATGAGAGAGTGGTATGGAGCATAAAATGCAACCACTGAAAAAAGGGGAGAGTGGTATGGAGCATAAAATGCAACCAGTGAGAGTGTTTTAGCATCCTAGGTTACCTAAAAATTCCTTGAGAGAAAATTAATGAAAGTGTGCTTTCTATGTCCTTTATACTTTATACTATGCTTAAGAGAAGAAAATATTCGAGTATGCATATAACGTTTATATGAAGATGCGATTCGGTTGACTCTCCATTAAGAACAAAGGTATGCAACTAGACTATATAAATTGCACATTACTAATTTGTGGGAAATTTCGGGGTTCTACTTGAATCTTATGCAATGTGGGAATGTGGTACTCACTACAATAGTCTTTCGCCAAATGAGGTACGAACTTAATTACCAATTTATACACTTCTGTTGAATTTACCTTTAGGATAAGGCAAAAGTTAAGTGTGGGGGTATGATAAGTGTATAATTACACTTATTATCAATATAATTTTACACACCAAACACTATAATATAAGTCATTTTATACTTCATATAAAAAATTTCACGTGGTATGTAGTTGTTTTTTGCGCAAATGCAGATGCTAGGTAAATCTTGGGAGTAAAATGATCTAAAGTGGAATTCTATGTAAAAAGAGTGAAAAAGGTGTGAAAAGAAGCAAGGAACTTAAAGATTTGGCTTATGAAGCTGTCGAAGATCGGTGAAGTTACAAGAAGAATTCTGAAGAAAAACACAATTCACGGTCGTGATAACAATTTGCGGTCGTGACTTGATACACTTCAGAAGCAAAAAATTGTCAAACAAAGATTCACGGTCGCAACTTGTATATCACGGTCGTGACTTGGATGGTTTTTTGGTCAAATCTTCTTAACTACCAACCGCCAGATAAGAATGATCAACCGCCATCAACTACCAGCGAAAAGACACTTATCAGAAGTCAACCAATCATGAATAGATGCCTATCCATTATGGATAAGATTAAAGCTTCTCAACCAACATAATGAAGTGATGCAATCTTTCGCTAATGGTCACAACTCTTCGTTTGGATAGACGTAACCCTTCGAACTCTATAAATAGGGCTCCAAACCTTACAAATTTCATGCATGGTGTAGCATTGGAATTAGAAAAAGTGAGAGATATAGTGTGTGCGTAGATAGAGGGTGAAATTATTTAGTTTTGCTACGTTCATAAGTGTTAGCGAGAAAATGTTTAAGTGATTTGAATCCTTATTTCGATCACCAGATTTCTCTACATATTCGAGCAATTGTTGTATAAGTGTACTTGTAAATCAATTTTCAATAAAATTTTTCATTCTTCTACATTTATTTGTTTGATATTCACAAAGAATAGCATCCTAACGGAGGTTCTGTATGGGACGAGACCGAATTCAAAGCAGACCCAAGAATTGCGGGAATTGACGACTACCATTAAAGAGTGGATACGGTTTGATCAACTTTAGCTTTCACTTGCATACCATACAACTTTGCTTTGCTTTCTACTTATACTTTCTATTTCAAAGTTTATGACATGTCTACGTGTCATAATGCGTATTTCTTGTTGAGTCTTTTATATTAATCAAGTTATATGCCTTTGAGTTAACTTAAAGAGTAGTTTCGGGGTTAACGAGATTGTGTATAATCACTAGATCTATGATTTTAACGTTGTTTAGTGAGCTAACATTTTTGGAGTGGTAACTTGCTAAATGTGGCTATGTGAGAGCGACCCGTACTAAGCATAGTAATATTGTTGTCCAGGTTTATATAATCATCTTAATTCGTTTGCACTAGATTTAGAAAAGTCATTTCATGTGTTGCTCTGCGGTGAATAATTGAATATCTGAGTGTTTAGAATCGAATCTGTTAAATTAATCTAGTGTACGTAATATCTGTGATGATTTTTCATGTTTTCTTTGCTATACTTGTTCGTAGGGAAAATCTATATACTTTTTATCTTCTCTAATCTTTCATACATTTGTCTATCCATCCATCATTCTAATCCTCCAAACTGAATTACATTATTTTCTTTTGTTCCGTTCCTATTGTTGATCTTTAGAGCTGGTTCCTTTCCTATGGGATCGATATCTTTAAAAACTACATCGCAACTGTATACTTGCAATTATCATCATTTTTCTATTTGATAAGTGGTATTGATAACACCTATACTTTAAAGCCAAAATCTTGCGAACAAGTTATTTAACTTATTAGTAGAAAAGTGGATAACATTAATCCCGTGAGACATTGGGAGATAACCCTTTCTTTACTGCTCAAGATTAAATCTAGCCAAAACCTTATCTATGTATGTACTTTGAGAAAGACCTAGCAACTTTCTAGATCTATCACGTTAGATCTTTATACCTAGTATAAAAGCTACTTCTCCAAGGTATTTCATGGAGAACTTCTTTGACAACCATGACTTTATTGTCTGAAGAAAAGGAACATCGTTTCCTATCAATATCATGTTATTGATATATAATACAAGGAAAATGATCACATTCCCACTAGCCTTCTTATATACAGGGCTCATTAGAGTTTGACACAAAACCAAATTCTCGGAATCTCTCACCAAACCTAATATTCCAACTCCTTGGTGCTTGCTTAAGTCCATAAATGGACCTTTGCAACTTGCATACCATCAAGCCATCCTGGGATGTAAAACCTTCGGATTGTATCATGTATACATCCCTATCCAAGTTCCCGTTAAGGAACACTGTTTTTACATCCATCTGTTAGATCTCATAATCGTTATGAGCAGCGATGGCAAAGAGTATTCTGATAGACTTCAACATGGCTGCTGGTGAAAAGGTTTCATCATAGTTAATACCTTCTTTTTTACTATAACCTTTTGCAACTGGCTTTACTTTATAGGTAATTACATTACCATCTATGTCAGTTTTCTTCTTGAAAACCCACTTGCATCCTATGAGCTTAATCCCACTTGGAGCATCAACCAACTCCTAACTTGATTTTCCTAGATGGAGTCCATCTCTGATTTTATGGTTGTAAACCATTTGTCAAATTTTTGAGCCTTCCATTACCTCCTTGTATATCTTGGGCTCATCATCTTCCATGAGGAAGATATGCTTATCATTAGTGAGTAAATAACCATATCGATCGGGATCGATTGGAGCCCGACCTGACTTACGCAATGTCAGTGTTATAATAGATTGTTCCATGCTTACACTTTCTTATGTAATAGGTGTAGGAACAATCAGTTGATTGTCTATTTAATCCTCTTGAGCGCCTAACTCAAGATTTCTCCCACTAGCTTTCGCAAGTATATGCTCCTTCTCGAGGAATTAAGCATTTCTAGAAACAAGTACCCTTTGTTCATTGGGATCATAAAAGGTATAAACCATAGTCTCCTTAGGGTAACCCATAAATAGACACCTATCAGACTTAGCACCTAGCTTATCTGAACTTGTCCTCTTTACATAAGCAGGACATCCCTAAATTCTCAGGTGAGAAGGAGCTTTTTTCTTACCATACTACATTTTTTATGGTGTTTGATTAATTGATTTCGAGGGTACTCTATTTAGAATATAAAATGCACTCTTAAGTGCATAACCCCAAAAGGATATGATGAGTTCGACTTGGCTCATCATGGACTGAACCATATCGAGTAGGTTTTGATTTCTCCTTTCCTACTATCTATTATGTTGGGGTGTATAAGGAGGTGTCCACTAAGATAAAATACCATTATCCCTTAGATAACCCTAAAACTCTTAGCTTAAGTAATCATCGACTCGATCAGATCGAAGGGTCTTGATACTTTTCCCAAGCTGTTTCTCTACTTCAGTTCTAAACTCTTTGAATTTCTTAAAACTTTTAGACTTGTGCCTCAATAAGTACAAAAAACCATATCGCGAGTAATCATCAATAAATTTTATGAAGTAGATGAAAACCTCATATGTCTTAACACACACTGGAACACATACATCTGAATGTATTATTTCCAAAACACTAGTGGTACGCTGACCCTTTCCTTTGAAAGGTTTCTTAGTCATCTTTCCCTTTAAAAAAGGACATAGGATTCCCATTTCATTGGGCCCAAGTTACCACATTTGTGTAACTTAGTTAAACGAGTCTCATTTATATTACCTAGATGACAATGTCATAAGTATGAGGATTTCTCATTATCTAACTTTGATTTTGTAACAATGTTCATATTTAGAATTTCAATTTTAGTATTAGAACATAAATGTCGTTAACACATATTCCACAAGAATAAAGAACATTATCGCGTCGAATTTGACAATTATTATTAGAAAATAAAATTTCAAACCATATGTTGTTAAACGCATAACAAAAATAATATTCTTAGTGATAGAAGGAATATAGTAGTAACTATTCAAAACTAATACTAGGCCACTAGGCAAAAGAAGGCTATATATCCTTACAGCTATTACAGCAACCCATGCTCCATTTCCAACTCTTATGTCCATTTCCCTCTTTGCAAGCCTCCTACTATTCTACAACCCCTACATAAAAAGATATGAGTACCGCAACCAGTATCCAATACCCATGTAGACTTATAAGGAACTATAGAGAAACTCTCTATCATGAGCAAACCTGAAGTAGATTCCTCACTTGGCTTTTTCTTCACTTGTTCAGAAATCTAAGCCTTTAACTCGCATTTCATTTTGGCATTTTTCATGAGTCTTCTCTTGACCTTGAAAGCCCTTGACTTTCTAACCTTTCAATCCTCATCAACAAGTTAATTTTCAAGTTTATTTCTAAACTGAATATCATAATGTTCCAATAGGTATACCATCTTGGAAAAATTACAGTAATCCCCGATGCCATAGAAATCTATTTTGAAACTGTCACACCTTTTCGGCAAACCCCTCAATACAATCTATTTCAAGGCCTCCTAATTATAAGTAACTCTCACTTTCCTCAACTATTCAGAGTTATTATAAACAGCCATGGCAAACTCAACTGTTGAGGTGTCAGCCCCTAGACTTGCAGATAACATGAATTTCTCATGTTCATCTATCATTACAAGCTGCACAATTATAGAATCCAAGTCCATATCTTTGCATAGATCATTGTACCTTGGAAGCATAGCATTGACCATGAAATTTTTTACAAAACCACAGTCCCTTTTGTGCTTCACGTACTCATCTATTTGATAAATGAAAGGATCTTCTCCAGAGAGTTTGGGATACGGATTATCTAGAACATAATCAAGACCAAGGCTTTTGAGGAACCTCATCACATTCTCGAACCACTCATGAAAATTATCTCCTTTATAAACTTTGTTACCAAACGGAAGCTTATCAGTGTTAGTGTTCATGTTCAACCTATAAGATAGAAATTGTTCAGACATTAGTATATATACATGCATTTATTATAAGGTCTTTAAATAAATACATAATTCCTACTATTTTCATTGACATTCAAATATCCCCTTCTATTTAAATTCGAGAAATTTGGTCCAACAAATTTTCCTTAGTAGGTAGCATCCACAGCCATTTATCATGACCCCCATTATAGCAAGTCAATCCATGACAACACAACCACGGTTGGAACCCGTCCATGTGCATTCCATGAAATTGATAATCCATGTGAGTTCTCTTTCTCGAGATGTGTGTACCAACTTGTACGACTCCTCAAATATGTCTCCAATCTGGCATTAACTCCACTAACATGGATAACTAACCCATTTTGGTTAAGGCACTAACCCCATCTAGTCTCATAACCAAACACATGTTAAGCAAAAGCATGTTGAACATGCCCTTACATTCGTTAATAAGGTTCGTATCACTACTTATGATGGGAAGACTATTTACCACCTTAATATTGTTGTACATATATTTTATCAGTGCAGCTAGTCTCGGCCTAGTCTAGGTCTTAAATGATGGAAATTATTATGTGATAAGTGTATAATTAAAGTTATTATCTTGATATTTTTACTCATAAAATGATCTGGTTTAGAGTCATTTTATACTTCATATAAAAGATTTCATGTGGTATGTAGTTGTTTTTTATGCAAGTGTAGAAACTACATGAATCTTGGGAGTGAAACGATTAAAGATGGAATTCTACGCAAAAAAGAGTGAAAAAGGTGCAAATATATGTGTGGAATGCAAGGAATTAGCTTAGGATAGAAGTTATCAAAGATCGGTAAAGTTGCAAAGAAGAATCATGAAGAAAAGCATAAGTCATGACCATGTCACGATCGTGATTCCTACTCACGATTGGCCAAATCACGCTCGCGACTATCTATCGCGATCGTGACTTATCATTCTTCACAAGTAGTAAGTTACCAACTTACATTCACGATCGTGACATGTATGTCACACTTGTGAATCGTGACGGGTTTGATAAACTTTTCTCAACTTCCAACCGCTGGATAAGAACGATCAACCGCCATCAACTATCAGGCAAAGAGACACCTTTTGGAGACAATGCATCCATGAAAAGGCACCTATCCATTGAAGATAAGGATGAAATCTTACATCCAATCACATTTAAGATGATGCAACCCTTCATTAATGGACATGATTATTTGTTTGGATAAACGCAACCTTTCACTCTCTATAAATAGAGGTTCAAATCAAACATTTCGTAAGAATAATAGTGGCATAGGGATGGCGATAGCAGCAATAGATAGAGAGTCAAAGTTATATAGATTTCACTAGTTCAAAGTGTTAGAGAGAAAAATGTATAAGTGATTCGATTCTTGTCTCAATCACTAGATTTCTCCACAAATTCGAGAAATTGTTGTATGAGTGTAATTGCAAAGCACTTATCAATAAAAATTTTTGTTCTTCAACATTCATTTGTTCAATATTCACAAGGAATAACATCCTAGCGGAGGTTCTATACGAGTCAAGACCGAATTCAAAGTAGACGCAGGAATTGCGGGAATTGATGACTCCCATTAAAGAGTGGATACGGTTTGATCAACTTTAGCTTTCACCTGCATACCTTACAAATTTACTTTATTTTCTACTTATACTTTCTAATTTGATGTTTATGATATGTCTATGTGTCATAACGAGTATTTCGTCTTGCTTCACTTATATTAATGAAGTTATATGCTTTTAAGTTGACTTTAAGAGTAGTTTCGAGGTTAACAAGATTGTGTATAATCACTGGATCTGTGATTATAACGTTGTTTAGTAAGCTAACATTTTTGGAGTGGTAACTTGCTAAATATGGCTATGTGAGAGCGACCCGTACTAAGCATAGTATTATTGTTATCCAGGTTTTTATAAGTGTCATAACTCGTTTACCCTAGATTTAGAAAAGTCATTTCATGTGTTGCTCTACGGTGAATTATAAGATATTTAGGCGTCTAAAACCGAGTTTGTTGAAGTTATCTAGTGCATAAAACATTCTTGATGATTTTTCATATTTTACTCCATTATACTTGTTCCTAGGGAACATTTATATGCTTCACATCTTCTCTAATCTGTTCATGCATTCGTCCATTCATCAATCTACCATTCAAAACCCTTAACTTATTTTATTTTCTTTTGTTCCGTTACTCTAGTTGATCTTTAGAACCGAATCCCTTCCTTGTGGGATGATATCTTTTAAAACTACATCGCAACTGTATACTTGCAGTTATCATCATTTTTCTATTTGATAAGCGGTTCTGACAACACCTGTTCATATTTAGAACTTATATATTATCAGTAAAAAAGTGGTGCCAAGTTTTTGGCGACGTTACTGAGGAAGGCAAGTTCATTCTAGAGATTAAACTGCCGGGAGACTATGGTACGTTTTTATGTTTTTCTTTTATTTCATTTATATAACTGTTCGTTATTGCATTTTGTGTCTATAATGTTACTAACATGCATTGGGATAAGTTTTGTGGTGATTACATGATTGATAAATTAATTGATACATGCATAGATAAAATTTTTCATGTTACATCTCATGAAAAGTCAACATCTAAATCCCTTGAAAATTAAGAATATTCCTCTGAAACTAAAAAATTAGTTAGAGAAGATGATCCTATACCACCTTCTATAGATAAACCACCCTTAGTAGAGTTGAAGCAGTTGCCTAGTCATTTGAAGTATGCATTTCTAGTAAGTTATTTGATTTGCAAGAAGAAGCATTATTGGAGACAATAAGGGCTAGAATAAGGAGTATTGGTTGGCAAATTTCCGATATTAGAGGGATTAACCCAAATATAGTGATGCATTCTATTAATTTTGACAATGATAGTAAACCTAAGATAGAAAGGAAAAGAAGATTGAATCCTCACACGAAAGGAAGTTGTTAAGAAGGAGATTATTAAGTTGCTAGATGCAGGAATTATCTATCCAATTTTAGATAGTGAATGGGGTCAGTCCTGTCCAATGTGTTCTAAAAAAGGGAGGTATTACTGTAATTCAGAATGAAAAGGGTAACTTAGTTTTTACTAGGACAACAACTGGATGGAGAGTTTGCATAGATTATAGAAAATTAAATGGAGCCATTAGGAAAGACCATTTCCCTTTACCATTTATAGATCAAATGTTAGAAAGGATATCAGGTCATGCATTTTACTGTTTTCTTGATGGATTCTCTGGGTATTTTCAAATTCATATTAAGCCAAATGACTAAGACAAAATCACTTTTACATGTCCATTTGGTACATTTGCTTATAGAAGAATGCCTTTTGGGTTGTGCAATTCTCCGGCTACTTTTCAAAGGTGTGTTTCGACTATTTTTAGTAAGTACGTGGAGGATGTTATGGAGGTTTTCATGGATGATTTCTCTATATATGGAGATTCTTTTGAGAAATGTCTAGAAAATTTGGATAAAGTACTTGCTAGATGTGAGGAAACTAATTTGGTAGTGAATTGGGAGAAATTTCATTTTATGGTTAATGAAGGTATAGTTTTAGGTCATAAGATAGATGAGAAGGGAATTCATGTAGATATAGCGAAAACCGAGATCATTGAGAAATTACCTCATCCCATCATTTCTAGGCCATGCTGGATTTTACAGAAGTTTTATTAAGGATTTTTTGGTTATAGCTAAACCTTTGACTAATTTATTAGTTAAAGATGTGAAGTTCGATTTCTCTGATGACTGTTTAAAAGCCTTCAACACCTTAAAATCATCAGTTTCAGCACCCATAATTGTGAAACCAAATTGGTCTTTGCTATTTGAATTGATGTGTGATGCTAGTGATGTTGTTGTTGGTTGTGTATTAGGTCAAAGGTATGAAAAGAATTTGCATGCAATTTATTATGCGAGTTACACTTTATCTTCTACACAATGCAGTTGCACTACCACTGAAAAAGAGATGTTAGCAGTTGTATATGCATGTGACAAGTTTAGATCATATTTGATTGGATCTAAAGTAATAGTTTATACAGATCATGTTGCTTTGAGATATTTGTTTGCTAAGAAAGATGCCAAACCTAGATTAATTAGGTGGATCCTTCTTTTGCAAGAGTTTGACTTACAAATAAGGGACAAAAAGGGAAGTGAGAATACCGTTGCCAATCACTTATCTAGTTTAGAAGATGATAAGGGACTTATAGGTGAAACTGGTGATATTAATGAACTTTTTCCAGATGAAAATCTTATGTCTGTTAAATATACTATTAGTCCATGGTATGCTGACTTTGCGAATTATTTGGTTACGCATATTGTACCCTCTGATTTAGATTCTAATGGTAAGAAGATATTTCTTAAGGATATTAGATCATTTATGTGGGATGACCCTTATTTGTTTAAGGTATGTGCCGACAGTATTATTCGCAGATGTATAGATGATACTAACTTTTCTTCAATTTTAAGTCATTGCCATGATAGCATATATGGAGGACATTCAGGACCAGCAAAAATCATTGCTAAAGTTTTAGAGAGTGGGTTTTATTACCAACATTGTTCAAGGATGCTAGAGATTTTGTTCAGAATTGTGATAATTGTCCGGGAACAGGAAACATAAGTCGAAGAGATGAGATGCCATTGAAAAACATCTTAGAAGTGGAGCTTTTTGATGTTTGGGGTATAGATTTCATGGGACCATTTCTTTACTCTAAAGGTAATAATTACATTCTAGTTGCAGTTGATTATGTTTCAAAAAGGGTTGAAGCTAGCGCATATAGTAAGAATGATATTAGAGTAGTTGTGAAGTTTTTTAAGCAATTATTTAGTAGATTTGGAGTTCCTAGGACCATAATTAGCGATGGAGGTTCACATTTCATCAATAAGATTTTTGAAAGCTTGATGCAAAAGTATGGAGTACATCATAAGGTTGCTACCCCATATCACCCTCAAACTAGTGGTCAAGTAGAAATTTCTAATCGAGAAATTAAGTGGATTCTCCAAAAGACTATCTCGAATTCTGGGAAGGATTGGTCTACTAAGTTAAATGATGCATTATGGGCTTACAGAATAACTTTTAAGACACCTATTGGTATGACACCCTACAAGTTGGTTTACAGAAAGGCTTGTCATTTACTGGTAGAATTAGAGCACAAGGCTTTATGGGCTTTGAAGAATTTGAATATGGATTTACACAAAGCCGATGAAAGAAGAAAGTTGGATTTAAATGCGTTAGAAGAACTACGTTTGTCATCGTATGAAAATGCAAAGATCTATAAAGAAAAGATAAAATGGTGACACGATGCAAAACTACGGGAAAAGAAGTTTAAGATTGGAGATAAAGTTCTATTATATAATTCTAGACTTTGCATGTTCCCTGGAAAATTGAAATCTCGTTGGAAGGGACCTTATGAAGTTATTCAAGTATTTAACAATGGAGCATTGGAATTAAAAGCCGAAAATGGAGAAATATTTCGAGCCAAAGACCAAAGATGCAAACCTTATCTCAAAAATAAATTTGAACAACAAGACGTTGATGTTCAATTACTATCTTCACCATAATCATTCCAGGTATGTAAATAATGAATATTTATTATTTATATTTAATATGTTTGTTTTTCTTAGTTTTTCTAGGTACTAAGTCTAAAAATTGAAGAAATAGAAGGATTAAAGATGGTCGTGATGGCGACACGGAAAAAAATATGACCATTGTAGATCGCGATTAACACGCGACAGATGGCTGAAACCGCCATCAACTGCTAGTTTGAAGAGAAAATGACTATATTGACTATTTTGACCAATCAAAGACCTATTAGAACTCTATATAAAGGTCTAGGTTGAACCCATAACCTTCCTAGAAGTCTTTCTCAAGTTCTAATTCTTTTACAAACATCTCTATTCTTCTACAATTTACAACCTTTTCAAACTTTACTTCAAACACAATCATGACTCGTGCTAAGAAATCCGCCAACCAAAGAAGGGAAATCCCAAATTATCAAGAAGAATACGGTTGTCCTTTTCCTACCCGGACACATGAGGAAGGGAAAAGATTTCAAGTTCTAAACAAATTAGAGATAACTATCATGATCTTTTTTAACTTAGTTTTCATGGAGACGTTGGGCCTCCATCAGTAAATGGGGATGTATATCTCTGATCTTGGATTAAGCCAATTTGTGGGGATGCGATTTCTACAAAATCACGAGTGGATTTTAGAATGTCTTGTGACATTCGATTTTGAAGAAAACAGGAAGAGGGTTATTCAATTGCGCAACCAAGGAAGATAGTGTACCATCACAAGAGATATGATGAATGCTTGGTTCGGTATTTTATCGGGTCGAGAACACAAAGGTATAAAAGAGAGATTTGTTTATTTTCGATATATGGATGGGAATTATTTGAAAAATACAGGACTTCTTCAAGCAAACAATGGTATCTTTTCTTTCTACTCCTACTCCAACCGCACAAGGAAACTAATCTCAACTCATGAGGACCCTTCCGCTAGCCCATCCTCTAGACATCATCGTGGCAAAGCTCCGATGAATGAAGAAGAAGATGAAGATGAAGAAGAAGAAGCACCAGAAGATTGGAAGGTGGATATGCAGCAAAAGCTAGACAATTGCCAAGCGGAACTTGGAGTAATGAAGAAAGACATGAAAATTCTAAAGAAGAGTAATAAGTCGATGCTTCGAAAATTACTATCATTCTTTAGAAAATAAAATTGTCAATTTACTCCTAGTCCCTCAGATTTTCCTTCACAATAAACTGGTTTACTCTTTTCTTTTCTTTTCTTTTTATATTTTAGACTAGTTGTTTGTTTTTCATTTTTTTTTCTAGTTAAGTCTCTCACAATGAGGACATTGTGTTCTCTAGTGTGGGGGGCATTTGTATAAAATCCAAAAAAATCAAATAAAATTAAAAAATTGAAGAATGAAAAATTTTTCTTGATTTTATGTTATTTATACTTTATCCATACCTATATTATACTAACATATTTTCCAAGGTTATTGTGAGTATTAGGTATTACAAGTTCGATGTTGGTTTAAATTTCAAAAAAAAATTTTGTTTCGAGTATGAACGCACGTTGAGAGTGTGAGCGTTTTAGTAGATTGGAACAAGATTTAGCATTTAGCAATGATGAGTGGTGAGTAACATTCAATAGCAACATTCCAAGTAAGTTTCGATATAATTTCAATGCAACATGAATTAGTATAAGCTATATAGTTTTAGTTTAATGCCAACGATAAGTTTTGAGTGGAGTAATATCTATCAGTGTTCTTACTATGAGTTTTATATGTTATTCTTGAATAAGTCCTATAAGTATTGAGTGTGTCTAAAGTGTAGGGAAACTATAGCCATAATACTTTGAAAGTGGTCAATAAAGGATGAGGGTATTAAGAGAAAAAAATAAAGAGAAAGAGAGGATAACCATTGAATTATGAAAATGGTGAGGAATGGTACGGAGCAAAAACTACAACTATTTAATGATAGAAAAAAGAAAAAGTAGCATAGCACGAAAAATGGGTGAAAAGTACAAATATGTACTTCAAAAACATATGCTTAAAAGAAAAAAAAATGAGAGAAAGTGGTATGGAGCATAAAATGCAACCACTAAAAAAAAGGGGAGAGTGGTATGGAGTATAAAATGAAACCACTAAGAGTGTTTAGCATCCTAGGTTACCTAAAAATGCCTTGAGATCAATTTTTTCAAAGTGTGCTCCCTTTGTCCTTTATACTTTATACCATACTTGAGAGAAGGAAATATTCGAGCGAGCATATAACGCTTATATGAAGACGCAATTCGGTTGGCCCTCCATTAAGAGCAAAGGTATGCAACTGGACTATATAAATTACACTTTACTAATTTGTGAGAAATTTCTTATACTTTACTTGATCCTTATGCAACGAGGGAATGTGGTACTCACTATAATAGTCTTTCACCAAATGAGGTACGAACTTGAATTACTATTTTATACACTTTTGTAGTGTTTACCTTGAGGACAAGGCAAAAGTTAAGTGTGGGGGGGTGTGATAAGTGTATAATTATACTTATTATCTTGATATTTTTACTCATAAAATGATGTGGTTTAGAGTCATTTTATACTTCATATAAAAGATTTCATGTGGTATGTAGTTGTTTTTTATGCAAGTGCAGAAACTAGGTGAATCTTGGGAGTGAAATGATTAAAGATGGAATTCTATACAAAAAGAGTGAAAAAGGGGCAAAAATATGCGTGGAATGCAAGGAATTAGCTTAGGATCGAAGTTATGAAAGATTGGTAAAGTTGCAAAGAAGAATCATGAAGAAAAGCATAAGTCACGACCATGTCACGATCATGATTCCTACTCACGATTGACCAAGTCACGCTCATGACTATCTATCACAATCGTGACTTATCATTCTTCACAAGCAGTAAGTTACCAACTTACATTCACGATCACGACATGTATGTCACTCTCACGAATCGTGACGGGTTTGATAAACTCTTCTTAACTTCCAACCATCAGATAAGAATGATCAACCGCTATCAATCACCATCAACTATCAGGCGAAGAGACACCTTTTGGAGACAATGCATCCACGAAAAGGTGCCTATCCATTAAAGATAAGGATGAAATCTTGCATCCAATCACATTGAAGATGATGCAACCATTCACCAATGGACATGACTATTCGTTTGGATAAACGCAACCTTTCACACTTTATAAATAGAGGTTCAAATCAACCATTTCGTAAGAATTATAGTGGCATAAGGATTGTGACAGCAGTAATAGATAGAGAGTGAAAGTTATATAGATTTCGCTAGTTCAAAGTGTTAGAGAGAAAAATGTAGAAGTGATTCGATTCTTATTTCATTCACTAGATTTCTCCACAAATTCGAGTGATTGTTGTATGAGTATAATTGCAAAGCACTTATCAATAAAAGTTTCTATTCCTCAACATTCATTTGTTCAATATTCAAAAGAAATAGCATCCTAGTGGAGGTTCTGTACGAGTCGAAATCAAATTCAAAGTAGACGCGGGGAATTACGGGATTTGACGACTCCCATTAAAGAGTGGATACGCTTTGATCAACTTTAGCTTTCACTTGCATACCTTACAACTTTACTTTTTTTCTACTTATACTTTCTAATTCAAAGTTTATGATATGTCCATGTGTCATAACGAGTATTTCGTCTTGCGTCACTTATATTAATGAAGTTATTGCTTTCAAGTTGACTTTAAGAGTAGTTTCGGGGTTAACAAGATTGTGTATAATCACTGGATCTATGATTATAACGCTATTTAGTGAGCCAACATTTTTGGAGTGGTAACTTGCTAAATATGACTATGTGAGAGTGACCCGTACTAAGCATAGTATTATTGTTATCCAGGTTTTTATAAGTGTCATAATTCGTTTACCCTAAATTTAGAAAAGTTATTTCATGTGTTGCTTTACGGTGAATTATAGGATATTTGGGCGTCTAGTTACGAGTTTGTTGAAGTTATCTAGTGTATAAAACATTCTTGATTATTTTGCATATTTTGCACCACTATACTTGTTCTTAGGGAACATCTATATGCTTCGCATCTTCTCTAATCTATTCATGCATTCGTCCATTCATCAATCTACCATTCAAAACCCTTAACTTGTTTTATTTTCTTTTGTTTCGTAACTCTAGTTGATCCTTAGAACCGAATTCCTTCCCTGTGGGATCGATATATTTTAAAACTACATCGCAATTGTATACTTGCAGTTATCATCATTTTTCTATTTGATAAGCGGTACTGACAACACCTGTTCATATTTAGAACTTTTATATTATCAGTAGAAAAGTGGCGAACATTATGACAATAATAATTCCGAGCTATTTGGAATTATTAATCTAAGGGAACATGATCAAGACTAGTACAGCTTAATCATTCCATTATGCGAGGACTCCACATAGCATGCAAAACAAACAAGGTCTGTATTTAAGTTCTTGCACCTATGTTTATAAGTTTTAGTTTAAAAACTTAAACCATGGTTAAAAAACCACAGTTAAAAAACCACATGCTGAATCCAATTCTCGTACTAGAAATTAACTAAGCCATAAAAGTCTCTTGGGCACGATTGAACCTAAATCGATAGAGATTATTAGGTAGGATAATTCCCCTTAAAGTGAATGAGTAGCCAAATCCAATCCTTGCCAAAATAACCACGGGCACTTCAATTCGTTATACTACAAACAATTATAATTTAAAGATTTCATTATTTTAATCAAGCGAAGTACTGGACTACCCTTAATTTAAAGCATTTACACATGTGGTAAAACATTGTCAATTTATATGATAATCACCTAGATTAAATTTGAGCAAAACCTTAATCTAGTTATCACATCATTTTCTATAACAGGAATTGAAGCCTAAGTCATGCATAGCATACTTTTAGAAAATAGCAATTCAACATATTATTATCAATCATGCATAGCCTAAGGCAGGTTCTAATACCACAGCTGGTTAATTAAGATAGTAACTGAACATGCAAACTTGCAAGGCAGAATTTCAAAACTTAAAATTAACCCTAAAGGAAATCCTAAGGATGCCATGATTGATAAAATCTAAGTTGAAATGTTTCATAGATGCTTATAGGTTTGTAAAACTAATAAAAAAAAGAAACCTAGCAGCTAAGTAATAAACATTACTAGTTGATGTGTGCCTTCACTTTGGTGCGGCGCTCCCTTAAAGTAAATGGACAGCTCCATTAGCATGAGATTCTAATCTAGGAAAACCTATATGATCGATCCACATGGATCTTCACAGACCAAAACCTCCCATTAAGGAGGAACCCGTTGGTAGACAGTAGCTGTTAAACCACTCGAAGACCAACCCGAAAATATTACTAAGAAGCATCTCTTCAAAATTGAATAAGCCTTCAAAAGCATTCTTCCGACGAAGGAGAAACTCGTGGAGGATCTTGCAAAAACTGGCGAAGAAGAGATTTCTAAACAAAGGATCAGGAGGAGGAGATATATATGGAGAATGGGAGCTTAAAGCTCCCCTTTTTAGCAATATAGGATTGGGCATCCCACAAGCGGGACATCCGAACGGAGCCCTAAGCTCCACGGGTTGACCCGCTCATAGCCTACTTACGCAGGTTGTATGCAGCCTCACATGGAAAGAATTAACGGGCTTGCCTTATCCTGCAAGCTTAGGCTTACGGGCTATCCCGCAAGCCCAGCTTGTGGGCCTGTGCAGCATGCTTGCGAAAGCGTTGCGAAGGTAGTGCTTGCAGGCCTGTTGCCCACTAGCATGCACTGGCCCAATGTTATCTCACGCTAGTGGCCCATGAGTAAATTTTGCTCACGGGACAGCCGCGCAGGCACCACCTGCAAACAACCCATGTTCACATGCCCACTCGTAATGGGAAAATTCCCTTGCTACACGTCGTGCAATTTTTTCCAAAATTCCTCCTTTAAATCCTATTATTTATTATTTGGTCCAACCAATTAATAATTTATCCAACGATTTCGACATCTTTAATATTATTGGTATAAACTCAGTCTATAAGTTCTTTACTTAGTTTGGTAAAGACCCAAAGTGTGTGACCTCATAGGATACCAAAGTATAGAGTCGCTAGAGGTTAACCTAAACTTGGCTTCCCATCGGAGAACCTTTAAGCTCAGTGTTCCATACTAATATGGAACCCCATAACTATAGACTATCAAATGGGCTTTTTGGTAAAGGTGTATGATCCCCTATACTCGGAACATCACGTGCCTATGACTTGATCCACTTCTACAATAGTAACCAATACAATATACTCCTTCCATCAGGTTAAGTACCATCCAGTTTATTGAGCTCGGATTAAGTGTCAGCTCATGTAATAGTCATGGTTATCCTAAAATTAGACTTACTCATGAAGAACACCACTCGCCATAATGTATCAAGATTGACTAGAAACATGTTCTACCAATCTTGTACTCTGATCAGAGGTTAATGAGTGTGTCTCTTCAATAAGAGGCCTTAAGGTATATCTCCCATTATATCCCTATATCAGGAGCGATGGATTTCATCTTGATTACTTAGCTTATAAACGAGTGATAATCGCTATACTCGTAATCACCCATATCATCCTGATTGCCAGTGTATGAATAAGTATGACCCAAAGTATCGCAACTCCTACACAAGGTAACTAGTACTTCAGGTCTAAGGATACTTGTACTACTAATGCAACAAGACATGACACTAACACATGGATATAGTTATTTTCGACTGTCTCTCTTATAGTAGTCTCCAATGTATTACCCGAATACATTCATGTGATAACTCAAGGTACCACCTTCAGCTCGTGAGATCAGCTACTTGGATCTAATCCAAGCCTACACATGCTAGTATGTCATCTTCATTGATATCCAGTCTCAATGAAACTATGACTAGGGATATTTAAACTATTTATAGCAATACATGTGTGCAGTTCTCACACCACATAGCTCCCACTATGTCCTCGCATTTTCACGCTATGAAGTAGTCATGGACTTTGTCTTATCAATGCGCAGATATATAATAACACATATATATGATACCAGCAAGATACATAATTTAAATAAACATCGATAAATAACAAAAATGTCTTTATTATTGATAACAATAATCTATAAATCATTTGTACATTATAACTAATAAAGATATATCACCCTAATTGCCTTCAGGCACCATGTCTAACACCCCTCTCCACCAGGATAGTAACGATATGTTTTTGCCCCTTTCCTTTTTATTTTCCTTTTCTTTTTTGTTATTTTTTAGATATTTGCATTGGGGGAAATGTCAAATATAAGTGTGGGGAGGGGAATACGTATCTTTTTTTGTTCTTTTTTATCTTTTTGCTTTTCGTTTTAGGCTTTTCATGTTTTTACTTTGAATGTTATCATTTTGGAGTCTCAATGTAAAGTTAAAATTTTGTTTATATATAAAGATCAATAATTAAGAAAATTAGTCTTTCAATTTAAGTTCTCTCTTTATTTTCCATAATGACTTGCTTCGTACTCTAGCCTGTTACAAAGAAATGAGGAAATTAAAAGAAGAGATATACCTTTATAATGATTAGTTAAACAAGTGACAAAGACTTAATTAACTAACCATACTTGGCATAGAGAATTGTTTTAAGCAAAGTTTTGTTCAGTGACTGAGTACCGAAAGTCATTTTGTAAGATTTTAAGTCCCAGTGACTGTTTTAGAACTTAATGTTTATCTTTGCATTTAGACTTGGTGTATTTTAGCAAGGTCTCTTTGTATCTTTGGACCTTCATCGAGACCTTAAACAGTTCTTTTCAATAAACTTGGCGATTTTTTACTTGCTTTATTTTCTGCTTTGTTTGAGTCTTAAAAGGAATAGCATTATTCAGTTAGCAACCAAGTGATGACTATTTCATAAGTACGTTTTAGAAGAAAGAGTTTAACTTGGCTCACAACTAGGTTAAGTCTCTTTCATGGCGCCGAAGGAGAAAGAGCGTTGTTTGGCTAGCAACTAGGCAATGATTATTTCATAGGTTTTTATTTTCCGCAAAGAAAAGAAAAAAATCAAAAAATTGAAAAGAAGATTCTAAAAAAATGGAAAAAAGAAAGAAAAAAGTAAATTCAAGTTTTTATAGTCTCTTGTTTTTTTTTAATTATTAGCTATGTGTCTAGGGACCTCACCAAGCAAAAAAACCAACTTACAAGGTAATTGTGAAGTCTTCCTTTAATTATTTGATCTCTTTAATAAATTCAGCCAAGTAATTTTTAAGTTTTCGAGCAAAGTCTTTATGCTTTCTTAAGGATATCTCTTTTTATTAGACTCTCGGTGCTTTAAAAGGAACTCTATCATGGTCTTGGTGAAAGATCTCAGTCACTTTGTGAAAATATTTAGGGTCTTTATATAGGTCTTATTCTCTTTTCTTCCTGATCTTTATACTCATACTTGAGGGCAAGCATGGAATAAGTGTGGGAAGATTTGATAAATTGTAAATCCAACATGTTTTTATGCTTAATTCTATGTCTTTATGAACATGTTTAAGTCTTTATGGGCTTTGTTACTAATGTTTTCTATCATTTCAGTATTTTAAGGTAAATTGGAGAATCGCTTATTAAAATGACCAAAATCGGTACTTCACTGAGATCCTAGTGTGTCCACCAAGAGTAGTAGCATGTCTCGGTGATTTTTGCAAATTCCAAAATTTTTCAAAATGTCAAAGACATATTAAATTGGGAAATAAGCACGTAAAAGCCAAAGAAGTAATCACTGTTCTGAGCAAAGTCTGTTTCAGAGAAGTTTTAATCAACTGAAGAGTTACTTCTCTTAATAAACTATGTTTTGGGAAAGGATAAAATCAGCAATATTTTATCTCCAAGCAAACACTAAAAAGATAAGCCAAAGGAGGAACAAACACTATCAAGACTAATTGGAAGAAATTAGAAGCGACCATTTATTTATAAATAGAGGTCGCAATCCACTTGGGAAGAAGTTTGAATTTTTTAGTCTCAGTCTTTTATTTTTCTTGTCTTTATGTTTTCAATTCTCTAGTTTAGATTTTTATTGCTTTAAGCCTTTGAATACTTTTTATTGTTTTCTAGTTTAAATTCAAGTATTTTTCCAGCCTTTGATTCTGTTAAGTTTTGATTTACTTGCCTTTAGTTTAATCGCATGCTTTATTTCAAGTCTCTTTACTTTTATTATTTTCGTTTTTTTCCAGTCATGTCTAGCTAAATCCTCAATGACTTGACCAAGTAAGGGTTAATGCCATGTTTGATTAGTGTGAGGACTTAACTTGAATACAATAATCCGCAAGGTGACTTATTTGATGATCTTGGTACTTATATCATGGAATCCTCAATCTCTCTGTAATCTTATCAATTATAAGGTAAGTCTTTGTGAATTATTGTTATCTCTAACTTTTGCATCTGTGATTGTGCCTAAGGAGGAGTAAGTGACATCATTCTCTTTATTATCACTAAGACTAACGAGAAATAATCTAACACATGTTGTGAGTCTCACTACCTCTCGGTTAGGGTAGGCATTTATAATATTTAATGTTATTTCCAATGAACTCTTTGGCTCAATGTCGAGAGTCACAGTAAGTAAGAAGGTGATTGAGGCATGAAGTACAGTCCCCATACGAAGTAAGGAAGATTTGCTAACGTTGTACAGTGCGAAGTGCTAGTATAACAAAACTTAAGTCTCTGTGTAATTTATCCCTTTTCCTATGATCACTATGATACATGGTTTTCCCAGAATTGGTTGAGTCAATCTTTTTATTATTGTATTAACTTCTTTTATTTAGTTTTCAACTCTCAATTCACACAAAGGTTACAATCTAGTTATTCTGTATTGTCATTTAACCAAGATTTACTTGTTGAAAACCTTAATTTGTGGATAGACCCATGTTTACCACTAATTCAAGTTATTTTGAATGCAAAGATTATTTTTATGGTCTTGAAACCGATCAAAAACTCATCTTTGCTCCATAGATCTGTCTACTTAAAGTGGTTGCTCTTGTTGCTGGAAAGAATTCTCCAAAAAAGACTTTGGACATCTCTGCCCATGTTGAAATTGATCCTGGTGCTAGATAGCAAAACTAATTCTTTATGGTATTTTGAAGAGAGAAAGGGAAAGCCTTGAGCTTTACCAAGTCTAAAGAGACTCTCTGTAGCTTCATTGTGGCACACGTCACATGGTATTGTTGCAAATGTTTGTACGGATCTTCAGTGGCTTTCCCAGTGAATTTGGGTAAGCTTTGGATATATCTAGACCTCATCTCAAAGTTATTAACTTCAGTCTCCAACGGGTAAGTAATATATAAAGGGTTTTGATGCATAGCAACTATTACAAGGCCCTTGATTGACCGCTCTACATCAACCATGGCCATTGTGGTCAGTCTAGTCAAAAATCCTATTGTTAGAATAATATTACTGTTGGGTCCAGTTGAAGATTCTACAAGATGTCAAGACTCTCTTTTTTCACAAACTTGCTTAGCATGAGCTTGGTTATACTTTTCCATTTCTAGATCAAAGAGAAGCTCGTTACCCCTGGTTGTGGCCCTGGTCATTTCGTAAGAAAACAATATTAGAAGGAATCGTTCATCGACAACGGTGCCAAAATTTTATGGGTGTCGAGGCCATAAAAAATAGTTCATGCATGAAAAATAACTATAGTTAGTGATAAAAATGGGTCATATCCATAGAGAATGGTTTTTAAGTAAATAAATCTTGATTGAATGACAAGATAGAGTAACCGAATCATAGTTATTATGATGTTTGAGAGTTGAAAACTAAGTAAAAGCAGGTAAGACAATATATAGAGATCGACTCAACCAATTTAGGGAAAATAATGTAACATAGTGATCACGGAATAAGAGATAAATTGCACCGGGGACATGGGTTTAGTTATACTAGCGCTCCGCACTATACAACGTTACAACTCTTCCTTACTTTCTATGGAGATTGTTCTTCATGCCTCAATCACCTTATTACTCACCGTAACTCTTGAAGTTGCGCCAAAGAGCTCGCCGAAAAATAGCAATAACTATTAGAAAAGCCTAAACCCAAACCGATAGGTAGTGAGACTCCCAACAAGCGTTAAATTGTTATTCTCCAATCTCGATGATGACAAAGAGACTACTGTCTCTTACTCCTTATGCACAATTACCAATGCAAAAGTTAGAGATAACAATAAACCACAAAGACTTACCTTATGGCTGATCAGACCATATATGCTGGTTAATTAAGACAGTAATTGAACATGAAAACTTGCAAGGGGGAATTTCAAAACTTAAAATTAACCCTAAAGGAACTCTTAAGCATGCCATGATTGATATAATCTAAGTTGAAATGTTTCATAGATGCATATAGGTTTATAACTTATTAAAAGAAACCTAACATCTATGTAAAGAGCATTACCAGTTGATGCATGCCTTCCCTTGGTGTGTCAGCTCATGTAATAGCCATGGCTATCCTGGAATTAGACTTGTCCACGAAGAACACCAATCGCCATAATGTATCAAGATTGACTAGAAACATGTTCTATCAATCTTATACTTTGATCAGAGGTTTATGAGTGTGTCTCTTCAACAAGAGGCCTTAAGGTACATCTCCCATTATATCACTATATCAGGAGCAATGGATCCCATCTTGATTACTCAGCTTACCAATGAGTGATCATCACTATAGCCATAATCACTCGTATTATCCTGATTGCCAAGGTATGAATAAGTATGACCCAAAGTATATCAACTCCTACAAAAGGTAACTAGTATCTCAGGTTTGAGGATACTTGTACTGTTACTGCAATAAGACATGACACCAATACATGGATGTAGTTATTTTCGAGTGTCTATCTTATAGTGGTCTCTAGTGTATTACCCGAATACATTCATGTGTTAACTCAAGGTACCACCTTCAGCTCAAGAGATCAGTTGCTTGGGTCTAATCCAAGGAGTAAGCCTATGCATGCTAGTATGTTCACTTCATTGATGTCCAGTCTTAATGAAATTATGACTAAGGATATTTAGAATATTCATGGTAACACATGTGTGCAGTTCTCACACCACATACCACCATGTCCTCGCACTTTCACGCTATAAAATAGTCATGGACTTTGCTTTATCAATGTGCATATACATAATAACACACACACACACACACACACACACACACACACACATATATATATATATATATGATACTAGTGAGATACATAATTTGGATAACATTGATAAACAACAAAGATGCCTTTATTATTGATAACAATAATATGTAAACCGTTTTTAAATTATAACTAATAAATATATATTGCCCTAATTGCCTCTAGGGTATCATGTCTAACAACATATAAGCACCGACACGAACAAATAAGTCACCTTGCGGATTGTTATATTCAAGTTAAGCCCTCACACTATTCAAACATGGCCTTGACCCTTACTTAGTCAAGTCACTATGGATTTAGCTAGACATAACTGGTAATAAATGCAAATAATAAAAGTAAAGAGACTTGAAATAAAGCATGTGATTAAACTAAAGGCGAGTAAGTAAATTGCAAACTTAAAGAATTTAGAGCTGGAAAAACACTTGAATTAAATTAGAAAGAAATAAAAGTATTCGAAAGCTTGAAAGCGATAAAAATCAAAAGTAGAAAATTTGAAAACAATAAAAGCAAGAATAAAACTAAAAGCTAGACTAAAAATAATAATAGACTCAAGACTCAAAATTAGAACTCAAACTTCAAGTGGATTTTGACCTCTATTTATTGATGAATGACCACTTCTAGTTTCTTCCCAATTAGTCTTTGAATAGGAAAGAGTTTGTTCCTTTTTAGGCTTATCCTTTCAGCCTTTTATTTGGAGAGAAATCCTAGTTGGTTTTATCCCTTTCCCAAATAGAGTTTTAAATAGGAAACATCTTCTTCTTTAATTAGAATTCCTCAAAATAAGACTTTGCCTAAAATGGTGAATCCTTCTTTGATTTTGACATGCTTATATCCTAAGTTAATTTTTCTTAGATATTCTAGAAATTTTTCAAAGTTGTGGGAAATCACTGGGACTCGAAATCGCTCTCAGTGCACACATCAGGATCTCAATGAAGTACTAAATTTGGCCAATTCTGTCACTTTATCTCCAAATTACCTTAGACTCTTGAAATGATAGAAAACAGTAGTAACAAAGCCCATAAAGATTAAAACATATTCATAAAAGCATATAATTAAGCAAAAAAACATGTTCGATTTACAATCTATCAACAACAGGTTATTTTTGCTTGAAGATAAAATAGAGGTGTCACAAGCAATTGAAGTATTTTTGAATTTTGCCTTTACTCAGTTTAATACATTGGTAAAGATAATAAGTACATACAATGGATCCGAGTTTGTTAACAAGAAGTGTCATGATCATTTCAAAAGAAGGGGAATAGTTCATCAGAGACATGGGTGTATACACCATGACAAAATGATGTTGTGGGGAGGAGGCATAAATCCTTACTCAATACTACTCGAGCCATTTTAATGTAGTCCAATATTCCTACTATTTTTGGAGAGAAGTAGTGGCTCAAGCAAAAAACATAGTCAATAGTTTTCCAACTCAAGTTCTCATTAGAAATCACCATTTGAGAAGCTTTTTCATAAATCCCCTACTTATGAGAATTTTCATGTATTTGGTTGCTTAGTTCACTATACTGATACGAAACTTCATAAAGATAAATTTGCCAATAGAACCTCTGCTGGAATTTACATGGGTACATTTGTTGGTAAAAAAGGATATAAGGTATGAGATCAGACTCAAGGGAAAATTATAATTTCCATAGATGTTTTTAAGAGCACGATTTCCCTTTCTCTACTAATGTTGAGTTGCCTATAGTTCACAATTCCTTTCTTGATGAAACTGAGGTATTGCCCGTAGTTAGAACATTAACAAGGAGATGTGTTATAAGCCTCATTGGTGGAAGGATACATTTTCAATGTTATTTTTGTTGAAGAAAACACAACAACAATAACAGTGCCAAATGATAATTTTAGTTTTTTATTCAATGCAATACATGAACAATAATCCAAGAATTATGCAAAGGCACAAAAGGATTCTAATTGGATTGTGGCTATGGATAAAGAAATTGTAGCTTTATAGGAGAATCAAACTTGGAAGCTGGTTTTTACCACATGGAAAGAAGGTTATTAATTCCAAGTAGGTATACAAAATCAAGTACACACACCAGAAGGAGAGATTGATAAATTCAAAGCTAGATTGGTAGTTAAGGGTTATAACCAAACCTATTACATTGATAGTTTTAATCCTGTAACCAGGATGGTCACTGTCAGATTGTTATTAGCTATTGCTACTGTTGAGAGATGGCATGTTCACCAAGTTTACATTAAGAGCATCTTTATTAATTTGTCTATTCCACAAATTATCTTGACACATAAGAAGGAATAAATAATCAATTTGAAAATGCATCTTTAGTAGCTTTTCTAACCCATCTTCCCTATATGATGTGGTACCTATGTGTCATCATTAATTGTAGACAATGTCCATTTGATTGTCTAGATGTAGACAACCAAATAGACATTGTCTACAATAAATACACTTTAATATAGAATAGACAATCTATTATTCTTATCTTATGAATAGACATTGTCTATTTTTAAAATTATTGCTACATAATCAAAAGCAACTTCTATTCCACATAACACCTAGCCTTGGAATCCACAAGCTACTAAAGATGCTCTAACAATGCCTATCTCTATGGTTTCCTAGATGAAGAAATATACCTTAAAGTTTCCCAAAATTGTGAAAAAGCAAGCCCTTATCAAGTTTGCAAGCTCAGAAAGTCTCTTTTATGGTTTAAAACAAGGTGGACAAATGTGGCATAAAGAGCTTTCCCAAACTTTTTTGGCATATGGATTTCAAAAGTCAAAGCATAGCACTTGTTTATTTTTACAACACATTTAGGACAATCATAGTTTTATGATAAAAGAGATTTATGTAAATGACATTCTCATATGTGGTTTTGAATTAACTATAATTCAAAAACTCAAAAACCATTTACACAGTCTATACACCATTAAATTTTTTCTAGGGGTAGAGATAAACCAAACATCTGGTCACGTCTCTCTAACTCGGGTTAATATGTCATTAACATGATCAAACATGCAGGAGTAGAGGAAGCACACATTGCATCAAGACCTTGCATTGTTGGTTTAGATTTTCATCAAACAACAAAGGAGGTTGTGTATGATCAAATCTTTACAAGAAAATAGTGGGAAAGCTTCTTTATTTGGGTTTCACAAGACTTGATATATCTCATATGATTCACCAATTGAGTCAATTCATGCAATCTACTCAAGAACATCACTTACAAGTTGTTATACATGTCTTAAAATACTTAAAGGGAACAATGAACTATGGCATGCTTTATTCACATGAATCTTCTTTTGAAATGCAAGCCTATTGTGATGCAAATTGAGCCACTTGAAAGGTGTCAAGGAAGTCTATAGTTTGATATTGTATTCAATATGGTTCTAGTCTCAGTTTCTAGAAAACAAAGTAGGGAACTCTAAGCAGATTAAGTGCTGAAGAAGAATATCACAGTATTTGTATCACTACCTGTGAACTCAAATGGCTAAGCTATCTGTTATTTGCTTTTATTCTCCATGTGACAACTCCTATTTCTCTTCACTATGACAATGAGGAAGCAATTACATAGCAAAGAATCATGTTTTCCACAACATAACCAAGCATACCGGGATTAAATGTCAGATTGTTACAAACATTGTCTCAACCAACTTTCACAATATCTTGCTAGTCTCTTCAAAACAACAACTTGCTGATATTTTTACATAGGGAATATCATCCTCTCAAATGTTATCAGCTCTCTCAAAATTTTTGTTTTATCCTCTTGCTTACAATGATTCTCATCGTGAGGGGAGGCTATTGAATATGTAAAATATGACAACCATAACTTGAGCAATATATGGCATATGTTGTGTTAAACTACTACCACCTTTATGTACAACTTATTCAAGCTTATGCAAGCATTTCACAACCATCAGGTTGCTCCACTTTGATGACATCAACTAACGATGTTGACACCTCAGCAATAGTTTGTTAGAGTTAGTTACAAGCTCTTTAGTTCTCGATCTTGCGTAATTGTAGAGATTATTTCTCTGTACATAAACAAACTCTAGCCGTATTGTTAAACTAATCTGGATCATTCAGAAATCTAAGATTTTACAAGAAGGACAGGGCACGTGTCACTTGCATGGGTTTACGAAGAAAAGAACTATCTTCCTTTCAACTTTTGAATAGTTTTATTAAACTGAATTAAACTTATTGTAATTTAAAGTTTGTAAGTCGGTACTAAATTAAATAGAAAAAAGTGGGAAAAAACATGAGTATATGACATGAATCCATGAATCTATTTTTGTTAGGGTAAATAATTATAGTCTCCTTTAAGTTTGACATAATACACTAGTACCTTCTTGTGTTTTAAAAACTAGTTTGGACCTCCCTATGTTTTGCATTTTCACATTACTACATCCCTATACTTTACTTTTATTATATTGTTAGGTTTCTTTATATGTAATTATATCGTTCTTTTATTAAAATTTATTGAGATATAAATTTATAACAAAACCGCTATTGATTGTGATATTTTGATTTTCAATTTCCTTTTAATCTATGCATTTTATGCTCGTTTTTTCTAATGTAACCATAAATTAAATACTTAATAAAATGTGCAAAAGTAAAAAAAGACAATTGATTCATGAAATATTTTACAAAGCCAATAGTCGTGATTACTGGTTAAACAAATACTGTCAAAAAATATATGCAACATCGATAATTTATAAGAGAAGACTTGATCATACATAGAGGGAGGTAGTAATGAAAAAATTCAAAATGTAAGGACATAAATTAGTTCTTAAAATATAAGGAGGTACTAATGTATTATATCAAACCCGGGGAGGTTATAATTACTTACCATTTCCTTTACTTACACAATATTTAAAATTTTTAACGAGTTAGTTCAAAATTTATGGTAGCAAATTAGCTCTTATATTTCTTTCTTATTCATTCGATTATTTTTATTTATAATTTAGTCCTTAGCATATAAATTTACATATTTATTCTTGGAAGAATCCAAATGGTTTGCCCTAAGTGTAAAATTTGAAATATCACACTATACATGTAACTCCAGATCATCTAGTATTTATGGAGAAGTTAAGATCGGTAATAGTATATATAGAAACCGTACAATTTTGAATGCAAAATCCAAAATCGGGACTCATGAAATATCTTAATAAATAATCATTTGTATCATAGCTGTTAAATGGGCATCCATAACAAATATGATTGCATTCATAAAAATGAAAGGAAAATTACACAATTGTATGAACTTTTAGGTGCAATGTTTAGTTTAGATATTGGTCTATTGGTCTATGATTATGATGTTACTTGCTACCAACATTTATATAGTAAGTGACTTGTCCTACCTATCGAGTATGCGATAGAAGGTCCAGCTCCATTATTGAGGCTATTATAAAACTTCCATCACTTTTCGTTTTATTTACTCCCTCTTATCCAAATAAAAGAATCAATCTTCAAGTCAGTAGCATCAGTAATATTCATTTTTTAGTCGAAATAAAATTTGAAAGAGTCACATTTGATCGTCGGTCATTTCAAAGTAATTTTGTGAATGTATCAATAATAGATGAGTGTTTTATTATTAGAGAAAACTCAGTTTAAGTTACCACAAGATAAGGTGGGATGAATCCTTTTCTATTTCGGCTACACATAATTGTTTTCAGGGTAAATAATCATAACTTGTTCGAGATTTGCATTATTACTTCTCAGAGTTTTTCAATATAATTTAGGGAAATTGTAAAATCTGTAAGGATTTTTAAACTTATTTACAAAAAATACATTCCAACAGCTAGTTTGCATTGTATAACCAATTTTAAGTTTCAGTTTTCATTTTATACATTCTATATGTACACTGTTTTATCAATCTTCAACTGCTCCCTCTTTTTGCATCCGCGTTTCTCTCCATCAAAATCTCTCTTCCTTGTTTCGATTATCATCGATTTTCTCTATATCCAAGTTTCTTCAAGTTTCTGCTCTCTGCAATTCTTAAATTCTCTGCACAATTCCAATTTTCTAACTTTCGACCAGTTTTTTTTCAATTGAGAATGAGGATCCATGGAGTTGAAATCCTGTTGTTGCTGATAGATTTCGTTTTGTCTCTTTTTCGTTTTATCTATTTGTGTTTGTTTTTGTTGTTAATTTGAAGAAGTTTTATGAAATTTTTGTATTGTAATTGATGTGAGGATTTCATTAGGCTGTATAAATGCAATTATGCAATTGTAAATTCATACACTAATCTGATTTGTATCACTCTTATTGGTCTTGGGAAGTCTGCTCTTCAAAGTATTTCCTGAACTTAAATCAGCTGATTAAGTGTAATTAATTATCTTACATGTTTAGATAACTTTCAAATGCATTTTCATCACTTTTCAAGATTAATTTAACACAACTTGTTCTTCATACCAGTTACCTAACAGATTCTAACAAGATGCAGAAAATTACAAGCTAAAATACTAGTTAGATACCAGATTCTAACAAAATGCAAAAAACTACAAGCTAATACAACTTAAATACTAGTTACCTACCAAATTCTAATAAGATGCGGAAAATTACAAGCTAAATACCAGTTTCCTACCACTTTCTTACTAGTTTTGACATTTTTTGTTCTTCATACCAGTTAAATACCAGATTCCTACTGTTTTAATTTCAATACCAGTTAGATATCAATTTCCTACCACTTTCTTACTAGTTTTGACATTTTTTGTTCTT